>BQNB010050143.1:0-39646 GCA_026074375.1 Tanacetum coccineum | reverse complement strand
TGGAAACACCTTAGAATGACTTGTAATGGATGTGTATAGAAGGGTATAGGTTGAATAAAATTTTGTATGGATTGATTAAAAAGGGGTGCTTGTGCCGTGGGTTTTGGCTTAGAGAGGGAAGAAAGAAAATGATTTTTGTTAAGTGAAATGCTTGTGTGATTTACTTATGAAAAAGGGTAAGTGTTACATGTATATATAAGGAACTTAGTAAAGGTGCAAGAAACTAACAAAGACCATTGACTAGTCCAAGGGGGAGGGAAATAGGGGGCGGCAAGATGAGGGAAATGGGGGAAAAGATTGGTCAAAGTCACTATGCATAAGCTAGACCATACCTCCTTAATGGTTTATGTTTTCTTGCCATGTAATAGTTGAGATTGTCCCACGACTTTAAGGATTGTGTTTCCTAGCTAAGTGTAATAAAATGGAAGTATAAAGTTACTTGCATAAAGTGGAAGTAAACTTTGTTAATTACAAGTATATCATGTAAAGAGTAGTGTTTTAATTGAAAGTATACTTGCAAGTGATATGTCTTGGTTATTTATTGTTAAATGGGGCACCACTTTTATAAATGAAGTAAAGTTTTATAAACTTTTTGATCATTGAAAAATAATACTAGACATTTGTTGAAGCGTAGAAATATTTTTGTGGTTCCGGGTATGCTTAAACGTACTTTATTACGAAACGAATTTAACTTACGTAACTGATAAAATAAATGAACAATGACCATAGTTATTCTAAAAATAATTATTTAATACTTTATTGATGCCAACGCTTAATTGATTGATGCCCGTTTACATTGAACATTAATTTTTAGCTTACGCAATTTAGCTTAACATTTACGATTTAAAGCAAATGCGTACAATACAAAAAGGTATATTGTGGATTTATCGACGTCGTCAATGACTTGAAAACACAGGGTGTTATAGACTTCCCCCGTTAAACGAGCCTTGTCCTCAAGGCTCACGATGCAGCACTTGACGACGATGTGGTCTTGGTGAAGAGGTGTGGATATTTCTTCTTGAATTGGTCTTCGTGATCCCACGTAAACTCAAGACCTCTCTTGGAGTTCCATCAAACCTTGACTAATGGGATCCGACTTCGCTTCAACCGTTTAACTTCACGGCCTACTACTTCTAATGGTTCCTCAACAAAATGAAGCTTGTCATCGAGATGAAGTCCATCCAACGGAACAGCTAATGGTTCGTCGGCATGACACTTTTTCAGATTAGATACATGAAACGTATTATGAACTCTGCTCAACTCTTCTGGAAGTTCAAGCTTGTAAGCAACTTCTCCAACTCTTTCTATTACCTTAAAAGGTCCAACATACCTAGGGTTCAACTTCCCCCGTTTGCCAAAACGTACAACCCCTTTCCAAGGCGAGACCTTAAGCATAACTTTATCCCCGACTTGAAATTCCATTGGCTTACGCTTCAGATCGGCGTAACTCTTCTGTCGATCACGAGCGGCTTGCATCCTTTGCTTGATCTGGATGATTTTCTCAGTGGTCTCTTGAATTAATTCTGGACCGAGTGCTTCTCCAACTTCAGTCCAACAAACAGGTGAACGACACTTTCGGACCATTAGTGCTTTCGAATGGTGCGGCTGATGCTCGCGTGTTAGCTATTGTTGTATGAAAAACTCGACTAATGGAAAAATGGTTAACCCAACCCTTACAAAATGTCGATTGTCAAGCCCGCAGCATTTCCTCGAGATTTGAATGGTCTCTCTAGCTTTGCGTCTGTTTGTGGATGGTACGCATTACTATATCCAACAAAATTAGTAAACCAAAAGCGTTCTGAAGTGACCTCCAGAAATTTGTAGCGGATATCTGGGTCGCGATCACAAATGATTTGTGACAGGTATTCACTGCTCTCGTGGAACCACATCCTTCCAGGTTACATTCTTGCAAGTTTGTCCAATAGGATCAGTCTTCTCTCATGGTGTGAAGATCGCAGACTTTGAAGCCGGTCAACGATTAACCCAAATTGTGTCATAGTCTTGAGAGTCTAGGAATCTTGTGACAAAATCCGATGGTGATGTTGTCCCACTTCATTAGGTATTCTTAGTTGTACCAACAATCTGATGGCCTTTGATGTTCGGCCTTGACTTTAGCACAGGTCAAACACTTGCTAACATAAGTGGCTATGTCGGCCTTCATGTTAGGCCACCAATATAGCTTTTTCATGTCTTGGTACATTTTGTCGGAACCCGGATGGATAGAGTATTTCGAATTTATGGGACTCGTGCATGATCACAGTCCGTAAAATCGCCCATAACAAGTTAAACCTGCTCTGCATTGAGGCACAGGGTTCCAATTCCGCACGTGGTTCCAACTTTGTTCTACTAATTGTTCTGGAAATTTCAGCGTTTCAATCAACATTCCCAAACCGTTTCACTACTTAATGTTCTTCTGGTTTTCGCGCTTCAGTCTGAGCACTTAAGATTGTTTGGGAACGATCCAAGCTTAAATAGGGCATGACTAAGGCTCGACTCTTAACGGTGGTTCTCGTTCTTTCCTGCTCAAAGCATCAGTAACGACATTTGGCTTTCCCCCGGGTGATAACGAATATCACAATCGTTAATCTAGAACTATAACCATCCGGGTTTCCTCAAGTTCAACTCTTTTTTGATCATAATGTGTTGCAATCTCTTGTGATCGGTGAACACCGTACACTTAGTTCCATATAAACTAATGTCTCCGATCTTGAGAGCGTAACTCACTGCACCAAGTTCTACAAACATGAGTCGTATAGTTTTATATGAATTTTTAACTAGAGAGATGCTAAGAAATCCACTTTCTCTTAGCATAACACAGCACACAAACCCTTTCTTTGAAGAGTACAGTATGCGATGACAAATCTTCGCTTCTTCGGGTAATGCAAGGATTGGTGCACTGGCACAACTTTTGCTTCAACAGTTGAAAAGCTGCTTCGTGTTTATCGCCCCACTCAAAACTTGACCTTCTTTTGAGTAGCTTAGTCATTGGTTTGGAGATCTGTGAAACCCTTCAATTGATCTTCGGGTAATACAGCAAGACTAAATTAACGAATTTCTTCTATTGGTGACTTAGGAGATGTCCAATATTTATGGGATTCAATCTTGGTGGATTACATGAATTCCTTCTCTAACGATCACGTGACCGAGGAACGTACTTTGGGGAATCCAAAAATTCACATTTGGAAAACTTGGCATACAACTCCTCCTTCTTAAGCAATTATAAGATTTGCTTAAGGTGTTCTTCATGTTCTTTCTTGTTCTTTGAATATATCAGAATGTGTCAAATAAAGGACAATTTACGAATTTATCCAGGATATGGTGTTGCATACCAGGATAAATAAGGTCATGATAGGCAGGTGGTTTGTCAAAACAAACGGCATAACTTGAAAATTCGTAATGCCCATCAACAGGGTTTGAAGGCAGTTCTGGGGAATGTCTTCTTCTCGAACCCTCAGTTGTGTGATAACCTGACTTAGGTTCGATTTGCGAGTAGACACCGACCTTGAAGCTGATCAAATAATATCAAATCCTTGGAGCGGATAAGGTCTTCAACCGTTAGTTATTCATTCCCGTAATCAATGCACATACGGAAATGATAGTCCTTTCTTTTGACAAACAAGGCCGGAGCTCCCCAAGGTGATGAAAATGGGTCTTATCAAGCCTTTATCGGACAGCTCTTTCAGTTGCTCAGCTAAAACTCTTTCATCTGGGACAGGGCCAATCGATAAGGTGCCGTGCTACAAGGTGCAGTACCTGGTACCAAAATCAATTTGAAACCCACTTTCGAGTCGGAGGAGACCGGAAGTCCTCAGGAAATTACTTCAGGAACATCTTTTAATATCGGTACGCCTCCTCAAGTCGTTTTTCTCCGACTTGTCTTTCCCTCTTTTGCAGTGATATGTGTCAAAAAGATAGGAAATCTTTTTCCATGTAACTTTTGGTTTAGTGCACGAAATGATGTTTAATCGTGTCATATTTCCATGGTTACTTCCATCACCGTGTATGATTAAGGTTTTATTTCTCCAGGGGATGCGAACAATCTTCTCGGCACACACAATGACCGCTTGGTACTTCGCCAACCTAATCCCATTGATTA
Source organism: Tanacetum coccineum (assembly GCA_026074375.1). Lineage (NCBI taxonomy): Eukaryota > Viridiplantae > Streptophyta > Magnoliopsida > Asterales > Asteraceae > Tanacetum > Tanacetum coccineum. The sequence goes on along the minus strand of BQNB010050143.1, from coordinate 35,550 downwards.
TAGCATCAAAATACCAAGTTCTAAGGCATTAAGTTTATGTTGAATGGTGGTTACGAAGTTAATGTGCAACCCTTAAGTATAGTGTTTAACCAATTATACTCCGTCAGCTAGTTCGGGGACTTCTAAAAGTGATCTAAGGGTCGATGGCGGGATGCAATTTGGGAGCTAAATGCAGTAGACACAAACTTCGGATCGGCACCGTATCGAATAAGATATAAGATAGCGGTGGTTTAGAAGGAACGTCCTCAACGAACGTTTGTCTGGGTTGGCCCCCGCATTTCCAACCACTACCCTTCTATGGAGCCCTGTCATTTCCAAGCTTATACACGTCATTGTTTCTTAGTCTTGGGCAGTTTCTTTTAAAGTGGCCTTGAGCTCCGCACTCAAAGCAACCATTGCCCTGCTGATTATTGTTGTTGTTGTTACGGTTGTTGTTGTTGTTGTTGTTACGGTTGTTGTTGTTGTTGTTGTTACGGTTGTTGTTGTTGTTGTTGTTAGCAGGCCGTATCCTATAGTCCCTGGCCAGATGGCCAACCCTATTGCAGTTATTACACCTAGGTGGACAAGGATGCTCATGAATGACAATTTACACTTGGTACCATAGTGGCTTAGACCGGCGTATGATTTCTGTCACTATTGCCTGCGGTATAGGCCTGGCTGTGTTCTGGCATCTTTTTTCTGTTGGTTTGAATTGTTCTTTGGAAAAATTATATTTTTCTTTTCCTTTCTGCCTGAGTTCAGCATAGGCATGGGTCTTATCTACATTAATCAGTTGTAAAACTCAATAACTTCTTGCATGGTCTTCGATTTATGATGCCTTTACCATGCCAAGTATCATATCGGGCGATCACAGATATACTTTTCAATTTGTCTACCTACTTCTGGGATCAACTGGACACATCAAAGCTAGTTGCCTGAAATGTCGATATAGGCAACACATTCGATGCGCTTGACTTTAAGATTTCACAATTCAGTCTCAATTTTTCTTGATCTCACCCCTCGGGCAGTATTTATCAGTCAATCATTTTCTTCACGTGCTGCCATGGGCCATGGCATGAGTACTTCAGTAGTAGTGGTCTTAACATGGCATTCCACCATGTAAGAGCATCATCTTGCAGAGTGCAAGTCGCGAATTTGACTTGGCTAGTTGCTGGGCAATTGCTAATGCTAAACACAGACTCCATTTTCTCAAACCATCGAGTGAGTTGAACGACTCCATCTAGTACCTTTGACAGTCCATAGGTTTGCATTTCAAGAATCCGAGTAAGGCATTCGGAGCAGATTTGTGCTGGCATTGGTCCTGAACCATTGCTTTATTGTAGCCATTCCTAACCCTGCTTGCTTCTGCTTCAGCCATTGCAGCAGCAAATCTTTTGGTCAATTAAGGCCTGAAGTTGTGCCTCAGTAACAGTTGTGGTTGGTGTTTCATTTGGAGTTGGTGTGACTGGTGGGGCTCGGGTTGACCTTGTGGTTCTCTTTGGTGCCATTTTCTTCAATCACAAGAAAATACAATACCCGTTAGATTTCAATACAATCATAAGTGACATAACATATGAATCATAAATAAAAAGATCACATCACACAGTGAAACATATAACCAACACAAGATCGACATAACATAATACATCCATTCATCTATAAATATAGAAATATACATGATCTGTTGGCTAACCACATGCTTCCTATCGTAGGTTACAAAATGAAAATCAACAATAGTAGCCCTACTTAGCGGGAGTTACTCGTAATACTTAGTTGGTTATACGGAAGCTAATCAGACAAAGATCTATTTACAGGATAGCGAACCAATAACAAAAGATCTATACCGCATGCTAGCTGGAGAACCATAAAAACTTAACAGACTGATAGTTAGATACAATTCATAAACAAAGTCTAGGAACTGCTACCAGTGTCCTCCAATGTGTCAACGCGTGCTCCAGCCTCCAGGGCCTGGGTACGCATGATATGCTGAACAGCAAGATCATCTGCAGCCTGACGCTGCCACTCGTGGCGACGCACTCAGTTTTTTTTAATATGTAACTGTGACTATAATGCCCTTTGCAGTGAGCTTCTGACCTTTGACAAGTCTTGACGGGTCTGCATTACTCTCTTGTGTAAGCAAGTCTCGCTACCTTTCAATACCTCAATCTCAGCTTCTTACAGGCACGATCTGTTAGGGATCGTGATGTCGTGAGTGAAACTCCAAACTCTCTCTACTACGAACGTCTACCTGATAACTGACCCTCATGTTGACCATCTTCTAAGGCGGTCATAATCCTCCTCTCAGTATCTCGGAGTCTGGTCTCTATAGTGGGTCCTGGCTGTCTCGCAGCAGCAGCAGCAGAACTCTCTCCAATCTCACACCCAGGTCTGGGAGTAGTAAGTAGTAGTCTCTTCCGAGGCGGCGTGTCAGCCTCGGGAAATTAGATCCTGGGCTAGTAGCTGGTGGCAGGTATTGGTATAGTAAAATGTATGGGTCCTGTGTGTGTAGTGAATGATAGTAGGCTGATGATATATCTCTCATCTCAACCTCGAGTGCTCTAGGACTAAGGGGTCGAATACGTGGAGATAAAAAGAATGGTGGTAGTAGAGGTGTAGGTGCCTCATCCTCAGCTGGCACTAAGTCCTCAGGATGCTCAGGCTCCAGAATGTATACTGGTACATGATCCTCCAGCTCCATGGGATCAGGTATATACTCTGGAGAACGTGGTGCCTGCTCCAACAACTGTTGGGCAGCCTCCTCGTAAGGATCCTCAGATGGAATCACCAAGATAATATTTTAATTTTATTTTTTTTTAATTATTTGTTAAAATGATTTTTTTAATAATTTTTTTTTATATGTGAGCCTCAGAGTGAACAGGAAGGAATAGGTAACGGCAGAATCAGTGAATGATACTGTGACCGGCAGAATAAACTTATGAGTAGAAATATAAGGCTATATGTATTTTACGTAATATTATTATAAACCACGAATATCATTATGAATGCATCTTGTACCACTAATGCAAACAAATAGTGAGTCCATAAAACCTTTTCTATGAATGCAATGTTTGTAAACGGTTATAGTCCAGCAAAACATTTGACTGGTTCTCTATAGCCATGGGCTCTTGTTACAATCTGTAACACCCCAAATTGGGTCGCAGGGATTAGGGTTCGGGGCGTGTTACTTCAAGTTCATAGCACAAGATATATTAGAATGACACAAAATGTCGTTTAATATGATACATTGGATTTAATTGAAAGGGACTTATACATAAGGGCTATAATAGCTTTACTTGTTCACTTTTGGAATATACACATGTTGACAAACATGTCCACAAAATAGGATGCACCTAAATCTTTAAGCGTGCAATCCAAAATGTAACCCAATGCATACCTGGCATCCCATGCCTATTGATCTCCTGAAAACATTGCTTAAACGTCAAAATAATGTTGGTGAATTTCATAGGTTGTTAATCAAAATTATGCAGGGGACCTCAAGAATTTTCCGTGATATGCAACACATGCAGGTATCACAAAAACTAATTACATTTACACTAAGCTTTTTTTTCCACTTGACATGAAGCTCGAAGTCTTGTTCGCAATAATATTGTACTAGCCGCAATGATGTTTTAACCCGAAAACATCCCTGATTCGACATGCTATAATGTTCGTTCCTGGTGATAGCTAGTCACCAAACGGGGAGGTCGTTTCCCAAATAGATCTATTAAATAACAATTCGCGTCACATAATGTAATTCCAATACATCTATGCAACTTGACAGTTCATGATAGTGGGCTTATGGGATATCGCTACTTAGGCAACATGTAATCAATATTGCGTCCTAATTTGTAAAAAAAGCACGTTTCCACCCTCTTAATTATAAATCATTTAAATCGTAAAAAATGTGGGCTATGAACTCACCCTTGAGTTCTGATAATCCAAATATCGCAGATAAGCGTCACGTAAAAGATCGACGGCAATACCTAAATTATCAGAGGGTCGCATAAGTACCGAGTAACTTGAATATATCTTTATAGATGTTACATCGTACTTATCGTTCGGGCTATCATAATTAAGAGGTCATGACATGACGTTCGAGGAGTTAGGACACTTTAAAACGTAAATCCAACAACTCGTCGAAACGTCATCCGAAGAGGCCTCATTATGAAACTCCCTAGTAATATAGTTCTTTTATAACCACATATTATTCTATATAGTTTCATTCACCAACTTAATGGTTTTGTAAAATTACGTTTAATAAGTGAAAACGTTTATAATTATCGTTTTAGTAAAACTAGCATAACTTTGCGGTTTAAGGCCGATTTTAAACGGTTCTTATGCCCATCTTTTCGTATTAGGACGAGGTATCATAAAAATTTGTCATTTTCGACATTTTGTCCATCTGGTGAACAGCTATCTTTTTACTGTTCACACCTGACGTGAACTTTTATCTTAATTGTATACGTTGTCGTATAACCGTAAATGTCGTATTTTATTCGTTATAGCTCCGTTTAATTAACGTATAACTCTTTTTTTAACGTAACTTTTTCGTTATTAATCCGTTTAAACAAGTTTTCTGACCTTTTCGGAATACGTCGTGAATTGTATTATCTTTTTAAAAATACAAAAGCCTGTGTTTGAAATTCGAAAACTACTGACCTATATGATCTTTTATTATATTTATTTTATATTATTTGTTTTATATATTTCAACCTACAATTTTCCAAGTCTTTACATAATTATATATATCATATGTTATACTTTGATAATTGCCATAAGTTTTATTTTGTCCAGGTATCATCAAGATCACAAGTTATTAAATTTACATGAAATTTCATAAAACTTTCTTAATTACTTTTATATTACAAGTTTATATATGAACTTTTTTATGCTTAAACCGAGATTGTACACGACTAATTATCCTTTTTTCATGATATTACCAATTTCTTATATGTGAGAATTGGATGTACAAAATCATAATCACAAGCAAAATTATATTTTTTTGTTCATAAGTATCCTAATGGTGGATTTTCACTATATAGCACATCATATACATAAAAACTCATAAACTAAAAGCATAAAGGTTTAAAGTAGACCTTATGATGTATGATGATGATGAGAAACAAGTGCTAAACCCATGTTTAGACTAGAAACCAAAGCTAGCAAGCTATGAAAACCCTAATTCAATATGAAACCCAAAATCTTGATTTCTTGCTTCCACACTTGTAAATAATTAATCTAGGCTTCAAAATACTTTGAGGTATTCTTAGGATTGATATGAGAGTGTATGTAAATAGGTTATATAAATTTTGTATGGATTGTTTGGGATGGCTTAGTGAGCCGTGACCTTAGGAGAGAAAGAAAGAAAGAAAATGAGTTGTTAAGTGTAAAGAGTTTATGACATTACACTTAGGAATGCATGTTATATATAAGGAAACTAGTCAAAGTAAGGGAAACAATAGGACTACAGTCCATTGACTAGTCAATGGGGGGGGGGGGATAGTTGGGGGCATGGTGAGGGAAATGGGGAAAAAGATAGTCAAATTTACTATGCACTAGTTAGGCCATACCTCCTTAATGGATTGTGCTCTTATGTCCCCTAAATGAGACATCATCCCATGGAAACAAGGATTTGTGTTTTGCTAGTTTCTTTTATATACTTACATGTTACTTGTGTTTTTTTAAAAAAGAGAGTGTAAGTGAAACTTTTGGATAAAAAGTAAAGTGTTAGTTTATTTTTATAAAAGGGTATACTTGTAATGTCTTTGTTACTTGTACAATATACATTTATATAGGACATGTATATGTATGCTCATTATGCATAAGGTGTTCATAAAACTTTGATCGTTGAATAAAATCATCGGTTATTTGTTGAAGCGTAGAAATATTTTTGTGGTTCCGGGTATGCTTAAACGTATTTTATCGCGGAAAAGAATTTAAACTTACGTAACCGATAAAATAATGAACAAACGACCATAAATTATTCTCAAAAATAAAATTATTTATACAATTTATTGATGCAACGTTAAAATTGATTGATGTCCGTTTACATTGAACGCTAATTTTTAGCTTACGCGATTTAGCTTAACATTTATGATTTAAAGCAAATGCGTACAATACAAAAGGTACATTGTGGATTTATCGATGTCGTCAATGACTTGAAAACACAGGGTGTTATAAAAATTTTATCTATTAATATCAAAATACTATGTTTCTTACTCATATACTTATTAATATTATTAGTTCTAAATGTACATTTTACATTAGTGATATTCGAATTGTTATTTTATAAATAAAAATCTTATAATTTGGAAAGTATGTCCTTATTTACTTAGTATATTAAGATTTGTAGTCATTGTATAGCCTTAGTACTTTATAATAGACTATTTCATTTTATCTACTGAACTTAAACAAAAAGATACCAACTGTAGTTTCATTCAAAATCTTTGTTTACAAAAAGTGCTTAATTAACCGAACCAAAGGCTCATATTTTATTACCCCACAAGAATCTGGCTTATAAATATTTATACTTGTAAACAATGAATGAAATATAATCAAACAGTTTCCTTATAATGTCAAAGTATTCAATATTGAGAAATCAAAATGTAAGTAAGTTTAGTGACACAACTACTGGTATTTGATGATAACTTTATTTTTTTATAATATGCATTAAAATAATCATAAAGACTAACTATATTTAAGATTTCATGCAGAAATTACATGCTCATACGTTATAACTAATACAGAGCATTATCGAACTCAATTTCGCATTCTTGGTTACTTATTTTTAGATATGCATTCTATTCACCTAAAGATTACTATCTTGTTTTAACATAAGGTAAAATTTAATTATGACTCTTATATATGTATCATGCTATATCAGTATATACAAGGAATGCAACGTCAACTATAAACTAACTGGATTCTGTTACTCTTTAACCCAGGTTTTCTTGCACATAAAATTTTGGTGTTTTGGAACTAGTTTAGGTTTATTGTGATATTGAGATTTTGAAGCAATAGATAATGCATGTGAGATAGAGAATTTGTTTAGGTTCTGTGTTAAGATTTTATGAGATTGTGAAGAGAGCAGAGTGACTGATGATATAGGAGTGTATGTTAAACTATCATGCCAACAAAACATATAAAAAGGAAAAGAATTAGAATAGTGGGGCGGTTTCTTTCATACTGTAAAGTGGTTTCTCATATGCTAAAAGCAGACTTTGCTTTTGTAAAGGTGGTTTCAATGTGTTAAATAGCTCACATGCACACTATATCTATAGTGTGCATGTAAGCTATTTAACACATTGAAACCACCTTTACAGAAGCAAAGTCTGCTTTTAGCATATGAGAAACCACTTTACAGTATGAAAGAAACCGCCCTACTATTCCAATTCTTTTCCTTTTTATATGTTGTATTTGGCATCGACAGTTTTTAACATACACTCCTATATCATCAGTCACTCTGCTCTCTTCACAATCTCATAAAATCTTAACACAGAACCTAAACAAATTCTCTATCTCACATGCATTATCTATTGCTTCAAAATCTCAATATCATAGTAAACCTAAACTAGTTCCAAAACACCAAAATTTTGTGTGCAAGAAAACCTGGGTTGAAGTTGAGGCGTAACGGAAATCCAGTTAGTTTAGGTTGACGTTGACATTCCTTTGTATATACTGATATAGCATGATACATATATAAGAGTCATAATTAAATTTTACCTTATGTTAAAACAAGATAGTAATCTTTAGGTGAATAGATTGGCATATCTAAAAATAAGTAACCAGGATGCGGAAAATGAGTTCGATAATGCTCTGTATTAGTTATAACGTATGAACATGTAATTTCTGCATGAAATCTTAAAACTATAGTTAGTCTTTATGATTATTTTAATGCATATTATAAAAAAATATAATGTTATCATCAAATACCTCAAGTATTTGTGTCATAAACTTACTTAACATTTTGATTTTCAATTTGAATCTTGGACATTATAAGGAAACTGTTTGATTATATTTTATTCATTGTTTACAAGTATAAATATTTATAAGCCAGATTCTTGTGGGGTAATAAAATATGAGCCTTTGGTTCGATTAATTAAGCACTTTTTGTAAACAAATATTTTGAATGAAACTACAGTTGGTATCTTTTTGTTTAAGTTCAGTAGAATACAAAGGAAAAATAGGTCTATATAAAGTACTAAGGTATTACAATGGACTTACAAATCTTAAAAATTTTTTTACTAAGTATATAAGGACTACTTTCCAAATTATATGATTTTATTTATAAATTGAACATTTCCGAATATCATAATGTAAAATGTACATTTAGAACTAATAATATTAATAAGTATATGAGTAAGAAACATAGTATTTTGATATTAATAGATAAAATTTTTATAACACCCTGTGTTTTCAAGTCATTGACGACATCGATAAATCCGCAATGTACCTTTTGTATTGTACGCATTTGTTTAAATCATAATTGTTAAGCTAATCGAATAAGCTAAAAATTTAGCGTTCAATTTAAAGGACATCAATCAAATTAAGGTTTGCATACATTAAAGATTACAATAATTTTTTGAGAATATTTATGGTCGTTGTTCATTTATTTTATTCGGTTACGTAAGTTAATTTCGTTTCAGCGGATAAAGACGTTTAAGCATACCGAACACAAAAAATATTTTCTACGCTTAATCAAAGTCCTATGTTTTTATTCACGATCAAAGTTTATGAAACTTTATGCATATGAGAATACATTTACATCGTCCATACTTAAATGTATTGTACAAGTAACAAAGACTTACAAGTATACTTTTATTAAAAAATAGAACTACACTGTACTTTTTATCCAAAAAGTTTCACTTACTCTTATTTTTAAATAACACTAGTAAACATTGGTAAAGTATATAAAAGGAATCTAGCAAAACACAAATCCATTGATTTCCATGGGATGATGCCTCATATAGGGGACATAAGGAACACAATCCATTAGGAGGTATGGCCTTTACTAGTGCTTATAAATAAAAATTTGCTATTCTTTTTCTCATCCTCACATGCCGCCCTCTATCCCCCCCCCCCTTGGACTAGGTTCAATGGTTCTTTAGTCTTTGTTTTCCTTACTTTGGACCTAGTTCCTTATATATAACATGCATTCATAAGTGTAATGTCATAAACCCTTTACACTTAACAACTCATTTTCTTCCCCTCTTTCTCTCCTAAGGTCACGGCTCACTAAGCCATCCCAAACAATCCATACAAAATTTATATAACCTATTTACATACACTCTCTTATCATATCTAAGATACCTCAAAGTATTTTGAAGCCTTGATTAATTATTTACAAGTGTTGAAGCAAGAAATCAAGATTTTGGGTTTCATCTGGGAATTAGGTTTTTTAAATTGTTAAGTCAGTCATAATTAATTACTTAGGTTTTCATAGTTGCTAGATTTTGGTTTCTAGTCTAAACTAGGGTTTTAGCTATTGTTTCTCCTTATATCATACATCATAAGGTCTACTTTAAACCTTTATGCTTTTAGTTTATGAGTTTTTATGTATATAATGTGCCTATATAGTGATCACCATTAGGAAACTTTTTGAAACATGGAAAAATTATTAAGTTTGTTGTAGATTTATGAATTTTTGTACACTTTCTACATATTATGATATTGGTAATATCATGAAATAAAGGATATATAAGTCGTGTACAATCTCGGTTTAAGCATAAAAGTTCTTATATAACTTTTAATTAAAAGTTTAATTAAGAAAGTTTTATGGTTTTCATGTAAGTTAATACTTGTGATCTTGATGATCCTGGACAAATATGGAACTTATGGACTTATCATATGTATAACATAGGATATATATAATTATAAAAGACTTGTGGTAAATTGTGAGGTTGAAAAGTATATAAAACATATTATATAAATAAATTATATAAAAGATTATTGGGTCAGTAGGTTTTCGAAATTTTCAACCAGAGGATTTTGTATTCTTTATAAGATATTACATTCACGACGATCCGAAAAGGTAAGAAACTGTTGTTAAACGGATTATAACGAAAGTTTCGTTAAAACTGAGTTATACGTTTAATTAAACGGAAGCTATAACGAATAAAATACGACATTTACGGGTTTTACGACAACGAATACAATTTAAATAAAAGTCACGTCTGATGTGAACAGTAAAAGTTACTGTTCCAGATGGTTCCAAAATGTCGAAAATGTACATTATGATAACTCGTCCTAATACGAAAAGAGGCATAAGGAAAACGTTAAAATCGGGCTTTTAAAAGCAAAAAAGTTATTATGCTGAAGTTTTACTAAACGAATAATTATAAAACGTTTTCACTTATTTAAATGTAATTTTGTACCAAAAACCATTAGTTGGTGATTGAAAAACTATATTAGAATTTTATGTGGTTATCAAAGGTACTATATTATAGGGGTTCTCATAATGAGGCCTCTGCGGATGGCGTATCGACGAGTTGTTGGATTTACGATTTTAAAGTGTTCTAAAACTCTCGAATTCCAATGTCATGACCTCTTAAATTATGAATAGCACGAAGCAGAACGATAGTACGATGTAACAGCTATTAAGATTATATTCAAGTACTCTTGGTACTTTATGGACCTATTAATTTAGGTTGCATTCGATCTTTTAGTGTCGTTTTATATGCATTATTTGGATTAGCAGAACTCAAGGTGAGTTCATAGCCCAATTTTTACGATTTTAATGATTTATAATTTCTGGGTGGAAAGTGTTTGTTTTACAAAAATTTGGAGCAAGTATTGATTACATGTTTGCTACGTAGCGATAACCCAGTTAAGCCCCACTATCATGAACTGTCAATTGCATAGATGTAGTTGGGAATTTCATTTATGTGAGCGCGACGAATGTTATTTAATAGGATCTATTTGGGAAACGCACCTCCGTATGGGATGATAGCTAACCACCAGGAACGAACTTTATAGCATGTCGAACTAGGGATGTTTCGGTGTTTAAACATCATTGCGGGTCTGAGTAGCATATTATTATGCGAAAACAAGACTGTCGAGCTTCAGTTGTCATGAGCTTAGTGTAAATGTAATTAGTTTTTGTGATACCTGCATGTGTTGCATTATCCAGGGAAAATTCTTGCGGTCCTGTATATTTTGAATGTATCAACATTAATTGAATTCACCAACATTATTGTTGACGTTTTAAGCAATGTTTTCAGGGAGATCAATAGGCATGGGGATGTCCAGGGATGCATTGGGTTACTTTGGATTGCACCGCTTAATGATTTAGGTGCATCATATTTTGGGGAAATGTATTCGTCAACTTGTGTAATATTCCAAAATGAAACAAGTACAAGCTATATGCGTTTGTTTTAGTCTTTCAATTAAATCCAATGTATCTTTTTAAAAGAACTTTTTGTGTTATTCTAATATTTTCTTGTGCTATGGATCTTGAAGTAACACGCCCGAACCTTATTCCGAGTGCGACCAATTTCGGGGTGTGTTACCGATACTCTGGTATCAAGAGCAAGGCTATAGAGAACCAGGTCAATGTTTTGCTTGGGGACTATAAAGTTTTTCTAACATGGCATTTCATATAAAGGGTTTTTTGGGACACACTATTTGTTGCTATTAGTGGGACTAGAGCATTCATAATTGATTATCGTGGTATAATATATGACGTATATTTACAATAAGAGCATATATATATACTCATAAGGTATTTCTGCTGGGTCACAGTAGTAATGTCAAGTGATTCTGCCTTACCTATTCTTCTGTTCACTCTGAGGCGTCGATCTTGGAGTATTCACTCTGAGGTTCCTTCGAGGAGGTTTGCCCCAACAGCTTGTTGGAGCAGGCACCAATTTATCAGTGTATATACTGATCCCATGGAGTGGAGGCTACGTACCACGATACATTCGGCTAGCCTGTGCATCCTGAGGGACTTAGTGCCAGCTGGGATGAGGGCACATAAACCTCTATTACCACCATTCTTTTATTCCAGTTATTCGGGCCCATTAGTCCTAGAATAGCCCACTCGGGTTGAGATGTGAGATATATAGCATCAGCCTACTAATCATTCACTCCACTCATCCAGGGACCCTACCATTGTTTCTATTCACTACCTGCACCATCTATAGCGCAGAGCTTATTTTCCCGAGGCTGACAGCCGCATAGGAAGAGGACTACTACTTACTACTCAGGACATGGGTGTGAGATTGGAGAGCGTTCTGCTGTGTGCAGCGGGACTGCCATGACCCATATAGAGACCAGACTCCGAAGATACGAGAGGAGGATTATGGACCGCCTTAGAATGGTTCAACATGAGGGTTCAGTTATCAGGTAGAGTTCGTAGTTAGAGAGAGTTTGGAGTTCACTCCGACATACGTGCCCAGGACAGATCGTTGCAGCTGTAAGAGTGAATTGAGGTATAGAGGAGAGAGAGGACTTGCTTACGAGCAAGTGGGTATTCAGGACGTCAAGATTGATTCTAGGTCTGAAGCTCATGAGGGCATTAAGAGGCAGATGAGTTACAGTCATTAGAGTCTGAGGCTTGCGTTTCGCCACGGCGTGGCTAGAAAACGTCAGGCGCAGATGATCTTGATGTTCAGCATATCATGAGTCTACCCAGCCCTGGAGGCAGGAGCACGCGGTTGACACATTGGAGGACACTATGGGGTAGCGTATACTAACTTTGGTTATGATTGTATCTACTATGCAGTCTGTTAAGTTTTATGGGTTACTCCCAGTAAGAAGCGGTAATTTGGTATAGATCTTTTAGTTTGGTTAGCTATTGTATAGGATTTTTGTTTCTGTATTAGCTATACTGTATAGTCCTATAAGTATTAGGTGTAACTCCGGCTAGTAGGGCTCTATGTTGATTTTCATTTTGTAACTAGCGGATAGGGGAAGCTTGTGTACCAAAACAGATCATGTAAATTTCCAGATTATATATGGAATGGATGTATTATGTTATGTCGATCTTGTGTTGGTTGTATGTTTCACTGAGTGAGTGATCTTTTTATTATGATGCATATGTTATGTCACGTTATGAATTGTATTGAAATCTAAACGGGTATGTATTTTCTTGTGATTGAAGAAAATGGACCCCAAGAGAACCACACGGGTCACACCCGAAGCCTCAACTTAGTCACACCAACTAAATGAAACACAACCACAACTGTTACTAGGCATATACTTCAGGCCTTAATTGGACCAAGGAGTTGCTGCTGAATGGCTTGATGCAGAAGCAAGCTGGGTTAGGTATGCTACAAATAGCAATGGTTCAGGACAAGGCCAGCACAAATGGCTCGCGGAATGCTCTTACTTGCTTCCTTGGAAATGCAAACCTTTGGACTTCAAGGTACTGAGGGAGTCGTCAGACTCACTCGATGGTTTGAGAAAATGGAATCTGTGTTTAGCATTAGCAATTGCCCAGCAACTAGCCAAGTCAAATTCGCGACTTGCACTCTGCAAGATGATGCTCTTACATGGTGGAATGCCCATGTTAATGACCCCACTACTATGAAGTAGCTATGTCCATTGCCAATGGGCAGATGAAAGGAAATGATGACTGATAAAAATACTGCCGAGGGGTGAGATCTCAAGAAATTGGGAGACTGAGATGTGGGAATCTTAAAGTCAAGGGCACCGATGTGGTGGCCTATAGTCGACGATTTCAGCAACTAGCTTTGATGTGTTCCAGGATGTTCCCAGAAAGAGGTAGGACAAGATTGTGAAAGTTTATCTGTGGAATGCCCCTGATATGTTACTTGAGTGTTAAAGGCATCAAAATCGAAAGACCATGCAAGAAGTTATGAGTTTTACAATGAGTTAATGGAGGATAAGGACCCTATGCTATGCTGAACGTAGGCGGAATGGAAAAGATAAGATTGATGATTTTTCCAAGATACAATCAAAACAACAGAAATAAGAGGCAGAACACAGGCCAGGCCTATACTGCAGGCAATAGTGACAGGAAATCATACGCCGGGTCTAAACCTCTATGTTCCAAGTGTAATTGTCATGTGTAGCTGTCTTGTCCACCTAGGTGTAATAACTGCATAGGGTTGCCATCTGGCAGGGATTGTAGGGGATCGGCTGCTAACAACAACAACAAACAACAACAACCTGTTACACAAACAACAACAACAACAACCGTAAAAAAACAACAACAACAAAACCGTAACAAAACAACAATAATCAGCGGGCAAATGGTTTGCTTTGAGTGCCGGAGCTCAATGGTCACTTAAAAAGAAACTGCCAAGACTAGGAAACAATGACCGTGGTAAGCAAGCTGGAAATGGGGACCGGGGGCTCCAGCGAAGGTGTATGTGGTTGGAAAAGGCTGGGTGGGCAAACCCAGACAACGTCGTTGTGGTACGTTCCTTCTAACAAACCGTATGATTATATCTTTTCGATTACGGGTCGCAGATCGAAGTTTTGTGTTACTGCCATTTAGCTCCCAAAATTGACCTCACGCCATGACCCTAGTTCCACTATTATGATGCGAACTAGTGACGGGAGGATAATGGGTTGTGGTTAAAACAACTATACTTATGGGTTAGCACATTAACCTTCTAAACCACCAATTCAACTAAAACTTAATGCCTGTAGTACTTGGACTAGTTTTGATGCTACTAATCGGTATGGATTGGTTGGCGGAAAGTACCAATCTGGTCATTGTGTGTTGCGGAGAAGATTGTTCGATCCCTGGAAGAAATAAAACCTTATAATCATAACGTTGATGGAATGTAACTCATGGAATATGGACACGATTAAACATTCATTTCGTGCACTTAAAGCGAAAAGTACATTGATAAAGGATTTCTATTTTTGTCACATAACACTGCAAAAGAGGGTGATGAAGACAAGTCGGAGAAGAAGCGACTTGAGGACGTACCGATAGTTAAAGATTTTCCTGAAGTATTTCCTGAGGACTTGCCGGTCTCCTCCGGACTCGTTGTGGAGTTTTCAATTGATTTGGTTCCTGGTACTGGCACTGTAGCACGGGCAACCTTATCGATTGGCGCCTTCCGAGATGAAAGAGTTATCTGAGCAACTGAAAGAGCTGTCCGATAAAGGCTTTATTATGACCCAGTTCCTCACCTTGGGGAAGCTGTCCCCCAGGTCTTGTTCTTGTTTGTCTAAGAAGAAAAGAGGATCATTCCGGGATTGATGCATTGATTACCGGGAAGAATTGAATAAACATAACGGTGAAGAAACGTTCTCCGCCTCCCAGAATGATGATTTATTTGATCAAGCTTAAGGGTTCGGGTGGTCTACTCGGAAAATCGACTAAGGTCAGGTTAATCACCAAACTGAGGGTTTCCGAGAGAAGACATTCGATAAGACTGGCCTTCAGAAACTAGTTATCGGCCATTACGAATTCAAGTTATGCCGTTTGGTTTGACAATGCACCTGCCGTATTCATGGACCTTATGAATCGGGTATGCAAACCTTATCTGGATAAATTCGTAATTGTCTTTATTGACGACTATTCTGATTATTACAAAGAACAAGAATAAGAACATGAAGAACACCGTAAAGCAAATCTTATAATTGCTTAAGTAAGGAAGGAGTTGGTATGCCAGTTTTCCAAATGTGAATTTTGGATTCCCAAGTAAGTTCCTCGGTCAGTGATCGATGTGAAGGAATTTCATGTAGATTCGGCCAAGTTTCGAATCCCATTAAAAGATTGGACATCTCCTAGTCACCAATAGAGATTCGTTAATTTTTAAGTACTTGCTGGTATTACCGAGATTCATTGAAGGTTTTCAAAGATCTGCCAAACCAATGACTACGCTTACTCTAAAGAAGGTAAAGTTTGTGTGGGGCGATATACAGAAGAAGCTTTTCAACTGTTGAAGCAGAAGTTGTGCAGTGCACCAATCCTTGCATTACCTGAAGGAAGCGAAGATTTCATCGCATACTGGTGACGCTTCAATAGAAAGGTTTTTGGGTTGCTGTGTTGATGCAAGTGAAAAGGTGATTTTCTTATGCATCACGGCTAGTTAAAAATTCATGAGAAGAAACTATTACGACTCATGATTTTAGAACTTGGTGCAGTGGTGGTTCGCTCTAAAGAATCTTGGAGACAGTATTTAATTTGGAACTAAGTTGTACGGGTTCACGTTCACACAAGGACGTTTGGCAAACAACATTTTAGATCAAAAAGAGTTGAACATGAGGCAACGCCGATGGTTAGGAGTTGCTAAGTGATTACGATTGTGATATTCGTTATCACCCGGGGAAAGCAAATGTCGTTGCTGATGCTTTGAGCAGGAAAGAACGAGAGAAAGCCACGTTAAGAGTTCAGAGCTTGGTTCATGACTTTAGCGTGGATCTTACCAAAAGATTCTTAAGTGTCAGACTGAAGCGCGAAAGAAAACCAGTGACATTAGAGTGAAGACGTTAGGGGGAATGTTGGTTGAAACGCTAAATTTCCAGAAGCATATTAGAGAACAAATTGTTGGAACACCGTTGGCGGATGGAACCCTGTGCCTCAAATGGCAGGAGCTGGTTACTTGTTTTATGGCGATTTACGGACTGTGTCATGCCGAGTCCCCATAAATGCGAATTACTCTATCCATCCGGGTTCCGACAAAATGTACCAAGACATGAAGCAGTTGTATTGGTGGCCTAACATGAAGGCCGACTAAGCCACTTATGTTTGAAGTGTTTTGACCTGTGCTAAGGTCAAGGTCCCGAACATTCAAGGCCATCTGGATTGTTGGTTACAACCTAAGATTACCTGAATGGAAGTGGCGACAACATCCCATGGATTTTTGTCACGAAGATTCCTAAGAGTATCTCAGGTCGATGAACAATTTGGGTGTCGGTTGACGGCTCACTAAGTCTGCGATCTTCACACCAATGAGAGAAACTGATCCTTTGGACAAACTTGCAAGAATGTACCTGATGGAGGTGGTCACGAGACATGGAATACCTGTCTCAATCATTTGTGATCGCGACCCGAGATTCGCATCAAATTTCTGGAGGTCACTTCAGAATGCTTTGGGTACTAATTTGGATATGAGTATTGCGTACCATCCACAAACAGACGGGCAAAGCGAGAGGACCATTCAAACTCTCGAGGATATGTGCGTGCTTGTGCAATCGACTTTGGAAAGGTTGGGTTAACCATTTTTCCATTTAGTGAGTTTTCATACAAACATAGCTACCAAGCTTGCCTCAAGGCCGCACCATTCGAAGCACTTTATGGTCGGAAAGTGTCGGTCACCTGTTTGTTGGACTGAAGTTGGAGAAGACTCAAATACTTGGTACAGAACTTTATTCAAGAGGACCACTGAGAAATCATCAGATCAAGTAAAGGATGCAGCTGCTCGTGATCGACAGAGAGATACGCTGACTTGAAGCGTAAACACAATGGGATTCAAGTCGGGGGAAAAGTTATGCTTAAAGTTTCGCCTTGGAAAGGGGTCGTACGTTTTGGCAAACGGGGGAAGTTAAACCCTAGGTATGTTGGACCTTTTAAGGTGTTAGAAAAGGTCGGAGAGGCTGTTCAAGCTCGAGCTTCCTGAAGAGCTGAGTAGGGTTCATAGTACATTCCAGGTGTCCAACTTGAAAAAGTGTCTGCCGTACGAGCATGAGCCGTTTCCGTTGGATGGATTTAATTTTGGCGACAAAACTCCATTTTATTTGAGGAAAACAGTAGAAATTGTGGGCCGTGAAGTTTAAAACGGTGGGTAAGGAGAAGCCGGATCCCATTAGTCAAGGTTCGATGGAATCTCCAAGAGATGTCCTGGAGTTCACGTGGGGAGCGTGAAGACAATTCAAGAAGAAATATCAACACTCTTCACAAAGAAACCACTGTCGTCAAGTGCTTGCTGCATCATGAGCCTTGAGGGACAAGGCTCGTTTAAGGGGGAAGTCTATAAACTCCTGTGTTTCAAAGTTCAATTGACGCATGATAAATCCGCAATTACCTTTTATGTATTGTACGCATATGTTTTTAAGCTTAAAATGTTAAGCTAAATCGCGTAGCTAAAAATTAGCAGTTCAATGTAATCGAGGCATCAATCAATTAAGGTTGGCTTCAATAAAGTATTAGAATAATTATTTTGAGAATAAGTATGGTCGTTGTTTCATTTATTTTTATCGGGTTACGTAAGTTAAAATTAATTCGCCGATAAAGTACGTTTAACATACCCGGAACCACCAAAAATTTTCTTACGCTTCAACCAATACTACGTTTTATTAACGATTCAAAGTTTATGAAACTTTATGCCAATATGAGCATACATATTTACATGTCCTATATTAATTGTATTGTAAAAAAAACAAAGACATTACAAGTATACTTTTATAAAAATAAACTACACTTTACTTTTTATACAAAAGTTTCACTTACACTCTCTTTTATAAAAACACAAGTAAACATGTAAAGTATATAAAGAATTACAAAAACACAAATCCTTGTTTCCATGGGATGATGTCTCATATAGGGGACATAAGAACACAATTCATTAAGGAGGTATGGCCTAACTAGTGCATAGTAAATTTGACTATCTTTTCCCCATTTCCCTCACCATGCCGCCCCACTATTTCCCCCCCCCCCCTGGACTAGTCAATGGTCTTTAGTCTTTGTTTTCCTTATTTTGACTAGTTCCTTATATATAACATGCATTCCTAAGTGTAATGTCATAAACTCTTTACACTTAACAACTCATTTTCTTTCTCTCTTTCTCTCCTAAGGTCACGGCTCACTAAGCCATCCCAAACAATCCATACAAAATTTATATAACCTATTTACATACACTCTCATATATAATCTAAGATACCTCAAAAGTATTTTGAAAGCCTTGATTATTATTTACAGTGTTGATGCAAGAAATCAGATTTGGGTTTCTTTATTGAATAGGGTTTTCATAGCTTGCTAGCTTTGGTTTCTAGTCTAACTCGGGTTTGCATTGGTTTTTCTCTCATTCATAAACATCATAAGGTTACTTTAAACCCTTTATGCTTTTAGTTTATGAAGTTTTTTATTGTATATAATGTGGCATTTAGTTGAAAATCTACATTAGGAAATACTTTTGAAATGAAAAAATATTAATTTTGTTGTGATTACTGATTTGTACACTTTCTCACATATTATGATGTTGGTAATATCATGAAATAAAGGATATATAAGTCTTGTACAATCTCGGTTTAAGCATAAAAAGTTCTATATAAACTTGTAATTAAAAGTTAATTAAGAAAGTTTATGATTTTCATGTAAAGTTAATAACTTGTGATCTTGATGATCTTGGACAAATATGAACTTATGGACATTATTATATGTATAACATATGATATATATAATTATAAAAGACTTGTGGTAAATTGTGAGGTTGAAAAGTATATAAAACATATTATATAAATAAATTATATAAAAGATCATATAGGGTCAGTAGGTTTTCGAATTTCAAACAGAGGATTTTATATATTTATAAGATAATACAATTCACGACAATTCCAAAAGGTAAGAATCTTGTTAGACGGATATAATAACGAAAAAGTTTACTTTATTTAAAACGAGTTATAGTTAAATTAACGGAGCTATAACGAATAAAATACGAATTTACGGGTTTTACGAAATACGAATACAATGTAAAATAAAAAGTCCGTCTGGTGTAACAGTAAAAGTTACTGTTCACCCGAGGGTCAAAATGTCGCGAAAGAGTCAATTTATGATACTGTACTAATACGAATAAAGATGGGCTAAAGAAAACGTTAAAAGGGGCTTAAAACGCAAAAGTTATGATAGTTTTTACTAAAACGATTAATTATAAACGTTTTCACTTTTAAACGTAATTTTACCACAATCATTAGTTGTTGATTGACTATATGCTTATATGTGGTTATCAAAGTACTATATTACTAGGGAGTTTTTAATGTGGCACTCTTCGGATGGCCGTATCGAGAGTTGTTGGATTTACGAAAATTTAAAGTGTCCTAAACTCTCGAACGGACATGTCATGACCTCTTAAATTATAATAGCCGACCGATAGTACGATGTAACATCTACTAAGATTATATTCAATGTACTAGGTACTTATGCGAACCTCTGATAATTTAGTTGATTTCGTCCTTTTATTGACGCTTTATTGCGATATTTGGATTATCAGAACTCAAGGTGAGTTCATAGCCCCACATTTTTATGATTTTAATGATTTATAACTATGGGGTGGAAACATGCTTTGTTTTACAAATTGGACGCAAGTATGTTTAATGTTTGCCTAAGTAGCGTTAACCCAGTTAAGCCCACTATCATGGATGTTCAATTGCATAGATGTTGTTGGGGGAATTTCATTATGTGAGCTAAGCGACATGTTATTTAATAGATCTATTTGGGATAACGACCCTCCCCGTTGGGCTGACTAGCTATACAGGATACGAACGTTTATAGCATGTCGAATCAAGGATTACTGTTTGGTGTATTAAAACATCATTGCGGCTGAGTAGCCTTTTATGCGAAACAAGGACTGTCGTGCTTCAGTGTCATGTGCTAAGGTGTAAATGTAAGTTGTTTTGTGATACCTGCATGTGGTATTGGATTTATCACGGGGGAAAAGTCTTGCGGTCTGCAATAATTTTGATTTATCAAACCTATGGAATTCTCCAACATTATAGTTGAGTGTTAAGCCATTGTTCTCATGAGATCAATAGGCATGGGAGCCAGGGATGCAATTGGGTTACATTTTGGATTGCACGGCTTAAAGATTTAGGTGCATTCTTGTTTGGGAATTATTGTCCAACTTGTGTAATATTCCAAAATGAACAAGTAAAGCTATATGCTTTTGTATTAAGTCTTTCAATTAAATCCAATGTATCATTTTAAATGACTTTTTGTGTCATTCTTATATATCTTGTGCTATTGATCTTGAAGTAACACGCCCCGGACCCTTATTCCGCTGCGACCCAATTTGGGGGTGTTACAATTTTTGTAATATGTATTTTCTTAATTCATGTAGATTCATTTGATGAGATATAGTTTGGATTTTGTTTAGTGTTAAGATTAGGTAAGGTGACGATATTTTGACATTTACCGCGGACTTTTTACTATTACTCTCAAATAAGTAGTAGTACTTTGTTTTTTTGCTTATGGTACAGATATTCTATCCTTTTTTTTTAAGATTCTTATGACATTTAATTTGTATTTATTTGCACATTTGAAATCCCTATTGATGTTTCCTAGCCTTTGATTCGTTATTCGTTGCTACCCATTTGACAAAAGCCTTTGAATTCCATTGATATATGCTTCATTTGATATTGCCATGATATGAGAGTATCTGTTTCATTTATACAAGAATTCTTTGGACATAATATGTTTTGTTTTGATATGCTATATGAACCCTTTGTTCTGTTTTGATGCCCGAGCTAACTAGCTATAGAGGTACCATGGCCGCGTCATTGAGGCACCAATGGCCTGACACTATCTATGACGGTGTGATCAGTCCATGGCGTTCCCTTTTGTTTTGTGTGCTCTATTATGCACTTCGCCATATATGATTTGTAGGGGGCGTATGGATGCATCCTAAGTACTTTGTGATTCAGTTCTGTATGGGCTGACTTTAGTATGGTGTGAATACATCATTGACCATGTTTGTTTCGGTACCGTGGAGATTGAACTCCTTGTATAGCTTGTTATGAGATATATATGATTATTTGGTATAAGTATGTTGCATGTTTTTTTGTTTTAAGCTCGTAGGGAATTTCTATACGTTTCGTTTCGCTAAGGTAATTCTATCTGTTTTGTTTGGCTATCTGTTTCGTTCAGCTCTTATGACATATGAAATCTTTGTTACCAAGTTATGGTAATTCCATTTCGTTTACTTATGCATACTTGATATATCTATTCACTGAGCTTTTAGCTCAACCGCTTTCCTTTTCTCTGCGGCAGGTAATAAGAGGAAGCCGGGTTATGAGTGAAGAGTGCTTAGGAGCTCTTAGTGGACCCGATGTTGATGGCTTTCTACATTTTATTTATAATTCCCCAGACTTTGATTTTTGGAATTGTCTTTCATTTAGACTATGCATTTGGATTTCTTTTTGTTTGGAGGTCATTATGTTCTAGACCTATTATTTCCTTAGTCCTTGGTGAATTTGTTGAACTATTCTATTTATAAAGTCTTTTGCAGCAATGTGTGATTTTTCTTATGATGCTCAATGCTCACATTCGCTATCACTTAAAGAAGTTACGTTGTAGTGCTCAGTGTCTCATCTAGTTGAGGATTCTTTCAAGAGGTTGCGGTCTACTTATACTTTTGTGCTTTGCAGTATGAGTTCGACGTCACGTGGATAAACAAGACATAAGTCACAAGTTTGGGAGATTCAACTTCTTCATCAAATTCGTTATACTTGGTTTTCTTCATCAGTGATCACTACATAAATCCTACAAAGTTCGAGATTCAAGAGATGGTAAACATATTGGTTTCAGGGGAAGCTTATTGAATAAATATTTAACCATCTACATGCACCACTGGAGGGGAAGTGTTTACAAGTTGTATTTCTACAAAAGACCCCTATTAGATGATTACAAAAAGGGGAAGAAGATTACAGGTTTATTGATTTGCAGCTTATTTATGTGTGGTGGCATGTTCAAGGAGATCTTGATTTTGTTTCATTCAGGGAGATGATTACATCTCAACTTCAGGGGAAGCTTTGGCTTTATGATGAAGTTCGTACGAGACTTTGTTTATTTTGTCATCATCAAATAGGGGAAGATTATTGGGATTCTTGATTTGATGAGACAAAGAATAAAAAGATTGAAATCAAGATGGAAACACGAGAAGGACCTAAATTGTCATCATGAAGTTCTACAAGAAGTAAGAAGAAAATAAAGATTTTGGCCAAAATAGATAAGAATAAATATAATAAAGATTATTATTGATTCTTTCATTAATATATTATTTTTGTTTCATTGTAAGCATAGGACTCCTTTATGCTATAAAATTTAGAAAAATCCATCCATAGAATAACTTGAGCATCTCCCAATGAAAGTCTAGTAGTTAGATAGATGTCGACTGATGATGAGTACGAATAGTAAACCATAGTTAGTGGTTTGTAGCCCCAAATTATAGTTGGGGTATAGTGGAAAACATTCAATAAGAAAACCTTGTGATAGTTTTGATTATGATCTTTTTTATTCCGACTGCGGGTTATCATAATCATTGATGTATTCATCTCCTAGTTATATAGGATCTAATCAATCATGATGGTTTTAAATGATCTATCCACGTTTCACATTAACTTTTCATCCCAATTACCCTTCTAATCCTAACTTTAATTCTAGCTTTATTCCTAAAGCTTTTACACTTCATCATAAGAACTCTACAAAACATGTAACAAACTATAAAAACGTAAGCTTCATTAGTAAGTAAACACAGGTATATAAACTGCCACTATACTAAAATTTACACAATTATGCAACCATAACTTATCAACATACATTCACATGAACATTCACATCATTACTTACACAATCACCTTAATTCATCACTATGATACCACTTACATAGTTAGTTATGTCAAACCAACTCTAAGCACTTACTACTAAACACATTGAAAACAACCATTTATAACCATAACTATTAAGCCACATAACACATAATATGATAAATCCATACAATAGCACATTATAACCGGTTTAATTCCTGTATCCAAGCATTAAAATATGCATCATCGATAATCGTCAACCTTTGGTTTCTTCTCAAACAATTAATTACAAGCACCTATTTTCATATTAATGCAAATACAATCATCAAGGGTTTACACAACCCATTAATCATACCCATCATTAGCTCTAATCATCGCATGATCATATCTTGATCATATGATAATACTCCAATTACCCAAATTAAGCATAAACCATTAAAGGAACATAAGTCCTAAACCCTTAACCATATTTAATCATAATCAAATCCTTTTAATTATTATATGATCATATATTGATCATAACCTAAAATCACTAATTTA
Organism: Tanacetum coccineum; assembly: GCA_026074375.1. Taxonomy (NCBI): domain Eukaryota; kingdom Viridiplantae; phylum Streptophyta; class Magnoliopsida; order Asterales; family Asteraceae; genus Tanacetum; species Tanacetum coccineum. The sequence goes on along the minus strand of BQNB010050143.1, from coordinate 11,592 downwards.
TCTTAAATCACTAAATTACCTTAACCCACATTTAAAAACACCTTAATTCTTGGTTTAGCACCACAATTACCCAAAACCCCCAATTTAGGTTACATGAACCCTAATTTATAATTCTTCAATTCAACTCAAAAGAGAGCTTACTTACCTTGTAGGATTATTGCTATGGCTTTAACTCTTAATTTGAAAGCATGTTTCCCCATTACTAGATCATCTGGTTTAGTCTTCTTCCTTTCTCTTTCTTAAACACATGGCACACACACTCCCTCTTTATCCTAGAGAAGTGTGTGGAAATATCCAGAAAAATGTCTAGATATACTTGTTAGGTACAAGTATTGTCATTTGGCAAGAATGGTCCCTTAAGTGTTATTCTTTTATAATTGTGACTCATTAATCTTTATAAACCCATTTACATGTTATTTAAGCTTATAGTTTGACTATCGGGTTTAACTAACCAATCACATAACATCCTCAGACTTATATAAGTCATAGTTAAACTTACCCAATGGCATTCTCGTAATTAAATACTTATAAACCGATTTTGGGGTGTTACAAATCTACCCCCTTATTTAGATTTTGTCTCCAGAATCCCTTTGTATAATACTAACCAAAATTTGCTCTCATTTTACTCCTCATTTCATCTTACCACTTTTAAAATTATTCAACTAGTTGCAAAAAATCTATTTGATCTTGCAACGCTAATTATACTATAACACGACTATTACACTTAATTCGTTCTACTTCTCGCTTATTTCTATCACATTTCGAATTTTACCATGGTCAATAAGTCATTCTTGACATATTTTACCATAACCATTTAATTATTTTAGTTAACTCATTTCTTATACAAAGCTCTTAGTCAATTTATTTTACATTTCTAATCAAGGACTATATGTCCCTTAAGAAAAAATAATAAATAATAAAAAAAAATAAAAAATATAAATTTATACCGTTTTGACTTCACATAAGTCAAACATTTAACTATATAATTGCATATCTGTTATACATGTATTCGTGCAAAAATGATATTTATATTTAATGATCTTCATGTTTTGATAATAACAAATATAATGTCATACTACGTAAATAAGTTATTTAGTTGAAAGTTTACTTGACGCCGACTTATTACTTAGGTATGGAATATGGCATTATTAACATGTTAATGTATCAAAGTAAAAATATTATCATTTGCAAACCTTTTTTCCTAATTTAATGATATATAGTTAACACATGATTAAATTATTAGCTAGTTTTATTATTATTCATGTAAGGACAAAATAGATTCCATAAGTGGAAAACAAATTCTTTTCTCAAATCTTTCCAAATCTAAAAATCTTTCATTATTGGTGATAAAAAAAGACTTTTCTTCTAGAAGAGTCTAATTAAACTAGTTTTAATAAAGTACAAAAAAACAATACTTTTGTTATAGATTTGGGGTTAAATCACAAATAAACACAAATGTGAGTCGAGCTATCACAAAGGATCCACCAAAAACAATGGACGGATCCAGGGGATAGGGGATCTGTGAGTCACACGTTTGACTCCCCTGGGACAGATTTGAATTTCAAAAGGTTGCCTATAAATACTAACCTCATTTTTATTATTTTATACAACTCTTGACAAATATTTTCTTACACATATTTTATCTTTTATACATTCTTTGATTATTATACTTGTTACATAATCCATTACAAGTGATCAACTCATTCCACTCTTTAGTGAAGAACACTCAAGAAGACGTCAAGCTTCAAGTGTTAATAGTTTAGTTGTGTCATCATGTTTGTGATAATAATTCATCTTGTATATCTTGTGTTGTGTGTTGTGTGTATCATATGTGTATGATAGGATAGTATTTAGGCCATAAAATACATAGTGTGTTAGATTGGTTTTATCTTAAAGTAGAACTCGGTATTTAGCTTAGTACCGAAAAAAGTGTAAGCGACGTATACGGTTTTCTCTGCCTAAAGGGATCTTGTTGACATAGTGAAGATAACTCTCAAGTTGGGTGCTTGGGGAGTAGAGTAGGGCAAAGAGGAGCTTCATATCCGAACTACTATAAATCATTGTGTCATCGGTTTGATCTTTCTTATCTTTACTTGCTTATATTTCGTAGATTATTTATTTACTTATTGCATCGCTATCATTATACAATTGTGTAATCTCTTGTGTTCACATAAGTCGACATCATATCTGTTTTAATTTTAATAAACGACAAAAACTATTCAACCCCCCTTCTAGTTTCCACAATGGGTATCAGAAGCCAAGGTCACCCAATATCTTTAACGTATATTGTACTAAAAAGCTTGAATCGATTTATGGGTTCAGATAAATATTTAGAAGGGCAATCTTTGCAAAGATCACCTCTTTTTAAAAGTGATCATTTTATTTATTTGAAAAATATATTTGAAACTTATGTGAAAGCAAAATATTTATATCTTTGGCATATTATCTTGAATGGTGATTTTCCATCGGTTGCTAGAAACAAAGAAACCCAAGTTTTAAAAACGATTCCTTTTGAACAACAAGATGATTATCTTAAAAAGAAACTTGCTATATATAATGAAGCTAAAATGGTTCTTTATAATGCTTTACCTAAAAAGGAATATGAAAGAATTTTTATGTGTAAAACGGCTAAAGATATTTGGCAATCGTTGTTAATCACACATCAAGGTAATAGCCAAGTAAAGGATAATAAAATTGATCTTCTTGTTCAACAATATGAACAATTTACTATCCTTGAAGAAGAATCTATTGATAGTGGTTTTGCTAGATTTAACACTATTATTACTAGTCTTAAAGCTCTTGATGAAGGTTTCTCTAGCAAGAACTATGTTAGGAAGTTTCTTAGGGCTCTACATCCTAAATGGAGAGCAAAGGTCACGGCGATTGAAGAATCGAAAGATTTGTCATCACTAGCTCTAGACGAGCTTATCGGCAATCTAAAAGTACATGAAGTAGTCATGGAAAAGGATTCTGAAATTTATAGAGGCAAAAGTATGAGTTTAAGTCAATTCGCCTAGAAAGCTAAGAAGTGTCTAGTGTGATGTAAACTTCTACATTCCGGAAGCGATGACGAGAAAATGCTCTATGGACGATAAGGAAATTTAAAAGGTTCTTTTTACGGAAAGAAAGGGATGATACTTTGTTCGGCAACCAAGAGAAGAAAAGAAGTCATTCCGACAAAGAGATGAGAAGAAAGGAAAAAGTGACCGAAAATGTTTTAGGTGCGGTGATCCAAATCATCCCATTGGCGATTGTCCAAAACCATCTCGCAACAAAGATCAAAAGGCCTTCATTGGAGGTTGTTGGAGCGATAGCGAAAATAACGCCGAATACAAAACTAACGATGAAACTTGTCTCATGGCTTAATCGTCGAATAAGGTAACTCTTAACTCTTCTCATTATAGTGATGATGCATCTTCTCTTAATAATGATAGTATTGCTCATTTGTTTTGATTTAATTATGTGAAATTAGCTTAAAAATCATTATCAAAAATAAAATTTTGAAAACTAAAAGAGATCTTTTAGAAAAAGAAATTTAGAATTGAACGAGAAAAATAAGAAACTTGAGAGAAGCAAAGAAGTTGAGATTGTATGTAAGTCATGTGAGGAACTTAAATCAAAAAATGCCAAACTTAAAGAAACTCAAGTTAAATTTGCTAAATTTGATAAAAGTGTTAATTCACTAAGAGAAATGTTAAAACTTAAATTCACCCTGGTTGCAAATTAGGTCTAGGATTTGATTGCGATAAGTGTCAAAAGCAGACTAAAACCTAAGTTTTGTTCGGATCGTCGCTGAATAAGGACGAGGATCACCATAAAGGTGCACGGATCCACCTTACCTGGATCCGTGAGTCGCAACTATGGCGAAAAAGGGACAGAACACGTTTTTAGTCCACATATGTCTTCTAGATCGGATTTTGTTATTACTAGGAAGAAACTAATACATAATAGCATTGATGCGTCAAATAAACCGTCTTTAAAACCATCACCTAAAAGCGGTATAGGTTATATCAAAATTAAGTCTAGACCGAAAACACCTCCACCTAGAAGAAACATACTCTTCTTAATGATGATACACCACCTCAAACCTAAAAAGAAACCTTGTCAACAATTCAATCAAAAACTTTCTACCTTTGAATTGGAACAACAACAAATCCAATGGCTTTCGTACATATGGGAAATTGTATCCCATTTCAATATCATAATCAATTGCAACAAATGCAAGGGATGTACAACACTAATATTTTCAGACCCATGAGATATTGGAGACCAAATACTTGAAGTTGTTTTTTGTTATAATTGGTATGCTTGAGGAACATGCTTGGAACCTGTGAGTGGATCAAAGATAGTGGTTGCCTCCAAACATATGACGGTATACAAGAGTTTATTCTTACTACAAGCATCGACGGAGGTAATGTTGTTTTTTCAAAGTACTAAAAGAAAGATCTAGGAAAAGGTGCAATCTTCTTAATGACTCTCTTACTATATTAATGTAGAACACTAGTAACGTAGTTTTAAATTACTTAGTGTCGGTCAAATTTGTGACAATAAGTGTCAAGTCTTATTCAAGAAAATAAAAGGTAGTAAAATAATTAAAGATGGTAAAATCATAGGAAATGTGATTAGGAAAAATGGTTTATATGTAATGAAACTATGAAATAAGTCTCAAGATAAATTATGTCTTGCCACGGTAGTTGATAACTCTACCTTATGGCATAGAAAACTTAGTCACGCAAATATGCATTTAATTCAATCGTTATCATCTAAAGAATTAGTTAGAAACTTACCTAAAGCTAAAATATGATAAATATTTTTGTGATGCTTGTAAAATTGGGAAGCAAGCTCATGCAAGTCATAAAGCTAAAAATATGGTTTCCACTAAAAGATGTTTAGAATTATTACATATGGATTTGTTTGGTCCTTCGGCAATTAAAAGCTATGGAGGTAATCTATACAATTGGTTGTTGTAGGATGATTAAATTTAGGTATACATGGACTAGTTTTATTAAAGACAAAAATAAGCTTTTAAGTTATGATGAAGTAATTAAGTAGAAAAATTCCAAAACCAACTAGGTAGGTTTTTTTTTTCCTATTTAATAGCTATTAGAAAGATCATGGTGGGAATTTGATAATGATAGTACAATTCTGAGCCTTAATTGTTGATTGCACAAGGCCATCTACTATAAACTTATCGGATCCAGTACTCCACAATCAAATGGGGTAGTAGAAAGATAGAATAGGACCTTTTCAAGAGATGTATAGGACGTACTTATTTGACTAATCCATTCCATAAAGTTTTGGTGTAAAAGCCGTTGATACGTCTACTTATATATTAATAGAATTATAGTCGACCAATAACTAGGAAAAAAACTCTTTATGAAATATTTAGAGGTAGGAAACCTTCTTTGGAATACTTCTAAAATTATTTGGAAGCATGTGCGTCACTCTTGAACACCTAATGACTTATTAACCAGTTAGACCCATAAGTCATACGAAGGTGTTTTTCTAGGGTATTCTCAAAATAGTAAATCTTATGTAGTAATAAATAAACATACAATGAAAGTCGAAGAATCACTCAACGTGACATTCGATGAAAGTCCTCCTCCTACCAAATTATCACCATTGGGTGATGATGATGTTGGTGAAGAAGAAGCCATTAGAAAGAATACCAAAATAGTAATTACTAATAATGAAGAAGATGAGTCGATAGAAGTTGACGAAATCGTTAACATTAAGGAGTCACCTAAAAATTCATCCACTAGAATCAAAAAATAATAGGAAATCTTAATCCAAAAAAAACCTAAGATCTCAAGCCCAAAATCATATTTATATTTCTTTTGTTTTATATCTACAATAGAACCTAAAAATGTCAATGAAGCATTAAAAGATTAAAGTTGGGTTATAGCTATGTAAGATGAACTAAATCAATTTGTAGCTAATGACGTTTGGGAATTAGTCCCTTTACCTATAAGTCAATCCGTCATAGGAACAAAATGGGTCTTTAGAAATAAATTACATGAAAACGATATAGTATCTAGATAGAAGGCTAGATTAGTAGCACAGGCAATATAATCATATAGAAGATATAGATTATGATGAAACAATATGCTCCTTGGTAGCTAGATTTAGAGATGATTAGAATACCTTCTTGCACATTGCTCTGTGAAATGATTTTTAAATTATATCAAATTAATATAACACGGATTAAAAACAGTGCTTTTCTAAATGGTTTTATAAACGAAGAGGTTTATGTTGCTCAACCTTCGGGGTTCATTGATTTTCAAAAACCAAACTATGTTTATAAACTTAAAAAGGCTTTGTTTGGTTCTTATGCTGATGCTACCAAAGCTTGGTATGATTGACCTAAAAGCATTTTTGTAATCTCGAGTATTCAATGGGGACCATGGTCGTTAACATACTTCTTACTTAAGAAATCAAAGTCATATCTTATTATTGTTCAAATATATGTCGACGTCATTATATTTGGTTCCACGAGTCAAAACTTGTGTGATGATTTTGCGAAAATCATGCATGACGAGTTTGAGATGAGTATGATGGGCAAGTTGAACTTCTTCTTTGGTCTTCAAATAAAACAAATGGAAGACGGAATATTTGTCAATCAATTCAAAGTACATCAAGGAGACGTTAAAAGAAGTTTGGGTTGGAGATTCCAAACAGCAAGACACCGATTGTAACGAAGCATCAAGCTCACAAAGAAAGATGAAGCCGATCCGTGGCAGTCCCCTCTATGTAGCTTTAAAATATCAAGTTATGTTTGTAGTTTTTGTTTACTTTTTGTTAACTACAATTGGCCTGATATTATGTTTAGTGTTTTGTTATGTGCTCGTTTTCCAAGAGAATCCCAAAAGACTTCCCATTAGTAGTCTTTAAATGTATATTCTAGGTATATAAGAGGTTATAGTCCCACTTAAGACTTATGGTATCGATAAGGGAACCGGATCAGAAACTGTAGTTTATGCCGACTCTGACCACGCAGGGGATTACGTTGATCGCAAAAGCACTAGTGGCGTTTGTACGTTTAAGGGATGTTGTTTAACATCTTGGTTCACTAAGAAAAAAACGGCCCTTGCTATTTCCATGACCAAAGCCGAATACGTCTCCACCGAAAAGGCATGTCAACAAGCACTATGGATGAAACAAGCTCTCATCGACTACGGCATACGTCTCGACGACGTTCTGATTATGTGCGACAATAAAGGCGCTATCGACTTAAGTAAAAACCTCGTACAACACTCTAGAACTAAACATATAGAAATCCGTCACCACTTTCTACGTAATAACGTCTAAAAGGGCAATATATCTATCGAGAAAGTTTCTCTGAAGATAATTGTAAGCGGAAATTTTATGTGATAATTAATCATTATTCAAAAAATGTTAATTCTGTTAGGAATAAGAAAAGTCTCGGTCACTTCCAATATTAACTAGTCAAAGCCCGTAGTTAGTCAATATTTAGTTTATAAGCTAATATGGCCTAAAGGCCCATGAAAAGCCTAATAAGGCCCATGGCCGGCCACCCTTGATGTATAAATTCCCTCTCTATGCCTTGGAGAGGGTGGTTGGTTGGTTGTATTCTCATTTTCTCTTAATGCATTTCATGTTTACCACTTTCTCTCTCTAGAAAATACGTCCTTCCTTCCACTTTCTCTCACTAGTTCTTGCTTCTCATATATCAAAGATTACTTGTATTCTACAATTGGTATCAAGAGCCATGGAGTGATTTGCTTAGTTCTTGTGTTTATTTTTGTCTTTTTGGTTCGTTTTTTCTTAAAACGCACGCATGTTTTTTCTCTTGTATTCGAAGCGTCTTAGTACACTAAAAGATCATTTACCTAGGTAAATTTGATCTAGTATCTTTGGATATAGGTGTATTTGCTTTGGATCAAAGAAAAATTTATTTTTGTTCATCTTTTGTTTTCAAAAAACCTTATAAAGTACAAATCTTGATTTTGAAATTTTCGGCTTAAAAACCCAAAAGTTGTCATTTTTAAGGTACCTATAGGTTTAAGAATATTATTTGTACAAGAAATTTTGGGAAAAAATAATCAAAAAGGTATCTTTTTGTGTTTTAAAGATTTTGAGTTTCGTCCGTGTGTTGCATGAATTCGCAGTTTCCAGCTCTATCCGAATTTGCAATTTTTGTTGTTCCCGAATTCGTGGATTTTTAGTGCTACCCGAATTACCAGATTTTTAGTTCTATCCGAATTGGTAATCTTTGTTGTATCCAAATTCGCAGACTGGGATTCAATCCGAATTAGCAGTTTCTAGTTGTTTTCGAATTCGTAATTCACTTAAGGACCCGAATTCGCAGTTTTCATAAGGATTCGAATTTGTAATTTTTCATAAGGACCCGAATTTGCAATTTTTCATAAGGACCCGAATTTGCAGTTTCTCTTAAGGGCACGAATTTGCAGTTTTTCTTAAGGACGCGAATTTGCAGTTCTTTCTTAAGGACACGAATTTGTAGTTTTCAGTAGAACCCGAACTCGCAATTGGCTTAATCAACCGAATTTAAAACATAAACTTAAAACTCAAATTGCTTAATCTACATTATACGGTTTATTTCTTTGACTTGTAAAATCCCGTGAAACACTCACTTGTTTTCCCGGTTTTGTCAAGAATTGTAAAATCCCATGTAATTTCATAAATTAAAACTCAAAATACAACACCCTCAAACACAATTACTTTCTATCACCGCTCGATCAAACAGTAATCATTGAACATACCAATTTATCAATGACGGACCCTTGCTGATAGTCACTTCTCTTCAAGGTGGGGACTACAAACCACCCGTTGCTTGAAAAACATTTGTTGAATCATGGAATGCATAATGGAACTTTATATGATGACAGAATATTAGTGTAGATTGATTCTTATTCGTTGAAACAAGGTATACTTGTTATAGCCAACAATACAAAGTGGGATGGTTGTATCTGAGACCAAGGAATATACTGAATTCACTCCGCAGAAACATTTTCAAGCTGATTTGTGACCTCAAAGCATAATCTTCATTCTTACAAGGCCTTCCAATGAAATTTATGCTCTTGTCTAGTCAACATCGTGTTATGTAGCCTAAGGATACTTGGGGAGAACAAAAAATGCTATGGGCAAGGAAAACGTCGTTAACAAAGCAAGAACAAGAATGTAAGCTGTACGATGAATTTGATAAGTTTACATACAAGAAAGGAGAGTCGTTACACAAGTACTACTTGAGATTCACTCTGCTACTCAATGATATCAATATTTACAAGATGCCATGAGAGCATATTTTTTAATCATTAACAAGTTTTGAATACTCTTCCTGTTGAATGGAGCAAATTCGTTATTGATGTTAAGTTGATCCATAAGATTTTGCATACTACTATTGTTTTGATCAGAATTTCAGGTCACTTGAACACTATGAAACGACATGCAAATGAAGTTCGATTGATGCATGAATGCAACTCCGATCCTCTTGCTTTAGTTGCATCTCACCAAATGACACAGTCTCCTTATCAATCTCATCAACACTCTTACCAGAACTCTCAACATCAACAATTTGTCTCACCTTATCAATCTTCACAGTATGGATCACCTTTTGAATCTCAACAATACTCAATCAATAAATTCACCAATACCTCATTCAAATCAACCATCCCCTCAAACAATTATCATACATTTGTTCTCACAATGTTTACTCTCCATCATCATCCATTCCTTAAATAGAATACTCTCCCACAGTCAACCAACAATCTAAATTTCCCCAATTAGACTCCGGTCTAACTATTCTAGTGTTCAAGCCTGGTGATGATCCAATTGATGCCATCAATCATGTAATGTTCATTCTGTGTCTGCTGTATGTGTCATTCCGTTATCCTATACTACAATAACCAGCTGAGGAACTCATCAAACCCAAGGCAACAAGCCACCATTAATGATGGAAGAGTAACCATACAACCAGTACAGGGGAGATAAATTTCTTATGTTGCGGGTAATATAAGAACTTTCACTCCAGGAGCAAGTGGGAGTAACTCGGGGAAACAAAGGATTGTTACATGTTACAACTGCAAAGGGGAAGGATACATGTCCAAACAATGCACTAAACCAAGAAGGATAACAGAAGGAAAAGAATGTTTACATGGTTTAAATATAAGCGTTTTATTGGTTCATAGCTAAGTAATGTGGAACAAATATTCTAATTCATGTAGGAGGATCTTGGATTTTTGGCAGATCTAGGAATTCCAGAAGCTCAAGCTTACACAGACGGTCATTACCTCACATTGCGGGGGGGGGGGGGGGTGGTGGGGGGGATTGCTTATCAACTTATGATTTTGGATGCTTATGACTCTTATTGTGAACATGAACTCACCACTGACAAAAGTTGCTTTTCATGGTTGAATTTATATCATTATGGTTCAGATGCTCTTACTAAGGTACATAATCATGATAATGTGAATAATAATATGATTAATCAAGCTGTGAAGTGATGCCGGTCTCTGGGAAAATAAAATCAAGTCGAATGTTGTGAATACATTCAGAGACTAATATACCGTGATAGCAATATCATTCCCTTTTTGCTCAGTATGTGACGAATTCAAAACGGCAGCTATTCAGAATTCTAACTTTCTGCACAACAACAACAAGATGCACTGATATTATCTGTGATTGAACAACTAAAAACCCAAGTAGTTAATTGTACCAAGATAAATCTAGACAATAAAAGTATTAATGATACTTTTACTGCTTAGCTTGAAAGATATACGGAACAAGTTAAAGTTTTGAAAGAAGGACAAAATGTTGATTTAAGGAGTAATGATAACGTTTTAGATTCATGTGAATAGTCTGTAGAGATTGATCGTCTTAAACAAACTCTTTCTGAACATTTAAAAGAAAATGAATCTTTAATGCAAACAATTATTCTTCTCAAAAATGATTTTAAGAAAGAAGAATCTAGGAACATAGATAGAGAGATTGCCTTAGAAAAGAGAATCAAACAGTTAGATATTTTTTTAAAAGAGATCAATATGCATATGTCGGTTACCCGTAATCACTTCACTTCATTACTAGTTACACGAATTCAAAAAGAAAAGAGAACGAAATTAGAGGAAGTTTAGAGAGAGAAAATGAAAGAGAATGGTTGAATTAACTTGTAAGAGAATGTTTACAAATGAGACCAACACCCTCTCCATCCTTAGAGAGGGGTATTTATAGTTAAGACTAAAAGGCTTTCATGCCTTTAGTAATTCTACGGGCCAGGCTCCAGTTTACTTGGGCTTTCGCCCGATACACGTGACCGATTAGATTACAAATAGGAGCCCGTTTACCCGTCTAGCCTATTACAACATATATTAATTTAGTGACCGAGACCTAATATAATTACGAACGAACTTCCATTGTTCGACTCAATATCTTGAGGCTAACAATCTCCCCCGAAGTAAGTTTATTGTGACACTCCTTTGTGAGATCAATGAGATTGCTTTTGTCGTTAAGCTCTTGTGATCTTTGTCTCTGTCTACATTGTAGGCTTGTTCCTTCATGCTTTGTAATCTTTGATCTTGAGCCTTTGTCATTGTCTTTAGACTTCGTCTTTTCCGT
>BQNB010050142.1:27500-36736 GCA_026074375.1 Tanacetum coccineum | reverse complement strand
ATACGTAGATGACTTTTGGCTGGTACAACCACTCGATTGTCCACTTCTAATAAACGTAATTGTGCCAATTCTAGTTTTGAACTACCGCATACTTGTTTCATAGTTTTCAACTGAGCGGCAGACCCAACACGACTGACAGACAAGCCGACGTTAATTAAACTAGGAGTCTAATTTGGTAATGGGCGGTTTATTTTTCTAGTTCATTTTAGGATCGCAACTTCCTGCGCAGTCCGTGCCAGTAGTGATATCCTAATTCGGCTACCTCTCCCATTCATCAAGGCAGAACATTAGAAAGGTAAACTATTGCCAAGAGAGACCGGGGAACGCTCTACCCCTTCACCTGCAAAAGGATCCGTTACCGGAGTGATGCGCTTCTCAGGGCCGTCTAAGTCAGAGCAACCCCGCCGGGGCGATCCAGTTACCCGGAATTTTCACTATTATTATACAACCATTGAACCGTACTTGCTTCGTTACAGACTTGATACTGAACTGTTCACCATCCGAACATTCGATAGCTGGCAACACAACTTTGACCACCCAAAAAAAGATCTCAAGTGATTAGGCGGGGACAGGATTCGAACCTGTAGTCTTCAGATCACGAGCCTGATGAGTTGACCATTCCTCCACCCCGCTTCATCCATTCCCATTCCAAAAAGTCCTTCTTCGATCTGAAGGTGTGTTAAGCATATAGTCATTGTGGTTACAGATGGGTTCTATTTCCGATTAGACTAAGAACCTTCCGTCTAAGAAACCTACTTAACTTCTCCCCTTGTCATGTATTGGCTCTCTTTTTCTGCTGATAGATGGTAACGTGTGTAAGCACTAGTCAAATTTATATATGTATAGTATAAATCCCGTGACAATTCTTTCCAAATTACTTCTCAAACAAGAGAAAATAAAAGGATAAAATCTCACTTAAGAAAACACAATACGTGTATTTTTAACCGGGAAGTATTTTCTTCTCGGGTCGTATCCCAACGAAGTCGTGAATTGAAATTCGGGAATAATTCAGATTCGAGTCAAGAATGGATTAAGGATTTTGAATTTTGAATTACACTACGAAAATAATAGCACAATTAAACTATAAAAACGATTAAAGAATTAAAATTGGTTAACTATTACGAAAAATCAACAAACGTGAATTAAGAATGCGAAACGTGAATTAAGAATGCGAGCTAAAACTAGAATTTAAAATCTAAAGCACTAACACTAACAAACTTTATTTCTAAAATTCACAAAATTAAAGAGAAAATTTTAGAAAAAGGAAATTAGAATTTTTTTAGCTATTTTTGAATTTTCTATGATAATTTAAAGAAAAACGAATTAATAAAAAATAAAAACTTTATTCTACATATCCTAACACTAAAATTCTACTTTTCTATTTTTCAAAAATACTAGAATGAAAAAGAAAATATACAAAAAGATTAGATTCATCCAACAAATTTTCTAATTTTTCTATGAATTTCTTAAGAAAAAGAAATTACTAAAAACCTATTTTAATTTCTAGAAAATACAAATTCAATTTGAAAAATAAAGAAAATGATTTTTAACTACTAAAAAGGTGCAGAATTTTAATGGTATGAAAATGCCCAATTTTTACTAATCAATTGAACCCTAATTTTGTTTATTAAATCCTAAACCCTAATTTTTATATAAACTATTATGAATAAATATAAAAAACTATTTTATTAAACCCTAAAAGACGGGTAAAAAAGCTAAGATGAAAGTAAAGGGTAGACGGGAAAAGTAACTAAATTTTACAATATAGAGAAAATAGAACACCATACATTGAACAAGTACCAAATTAAACCCTACTGATTTAAAGCACCTTTTTAGCTATTACAATAATGAAAATAAGCCAAAACTTAAAACATATAAAGGTTACTCCGACTTATCTACTACAACTTTAACAAAAGCACTTTGAACTTTTAACTACTTAATAAGCTAAAAATTTAACTTTTAATCTGAGTTACAAAAACTATGATGTTTGTTTGAAAATTAAACTTTTCTAAACTTTTGCTTATTTCTAGCTTATTACTTAATGAAAGTTAAAACCAAAAGATACTAAATGAAGCTTATTATGTGTACTAGGGATGTTTAAAAAGAAATAAGCAAAAAGGTTACTAGATTATCAAGAAATTTACTCTTAAAAAGTAAAGGTTCAGCTTAATGACTAACTAAATAGTCTTAAGTACAAACTGAAACAGCTACTTAAGGCCTAGTTTTAAGCTATCAGATGATTTTCAAAATGAAAAAGCTTTGCTTATATTTAAAACCTTTACTACTAGCTTCTAAAAATTGCTTTATATTCTACAGAACTTGGAATCCAATTTGAAGATTTCAAAGTGCTAGTGAAAAAAGATAGAGACTTCTTACTTTCTATTTACTACTGCTGATATTGACAGAATGGTGAAAATGGGCAAAATGCAAAGACAGGCAACTAAAGGATCTAATGCTACTGCTATAAGGACACTAAAGGACTAGGAAATGTAAACTTAAAAGCTTAAAACTGAAAGTTAAGATATCATAAGCTAGGTCTAATTTCAAAAACTAATTTTTAAGGCACACTTAGAAAATATTGAAAGACTGAAATCTAGATCATAACTTTTGCTAAAAATGAAATCCTAAGCTTATTAAAGACTATTAAAGCTGAACTTATGGCTTTAATGCAGCAAAGGAGTGTTTGTTGGTAGGTGCATTAAGAAGCTTATCTCCAAACACACCTAAGAAAATCTAAATTTCCTTAAAAAAAGACTAAAGAAGAACTGCTAAAATACTAAACCAAATTAGCAAAAAGGAAAATGAGACGAGAATTAAGCAAGAAGATAACCTGAAAAGAAGACACTTGAAATTAAAGATAATAGGCTGCAACAGAAATTCAAAGCTAAATCCCTAATTATGACATAAATGACACACTTGAATGAGAACTTAAAGCAGAATAAGGAGAGCAAAAAAAAAATTAACTACTGAAGCATGAATTTAACGCTAAGGAACCATTAATAAGCAACGAAAGTAAATTAAAGCTACTTTTAAGCTAATGAACCGTAAAAGAGATTATTAAGCTAGATTTAAGAAAGAGGACTTACAAGCTTCCAAAGCAGCTGTAGAAGACCAAACTAAACCTATCAATCCCTAGGTTCCCAAAAAACTCAATAAAACCATTATAAACATTTACCTTTGGCTTATACAAGCGTGAACGCTGATATGAACATTGGACAGAGCACAATGTAATGATAGGTAATCAAGCTTAATTTCAGCCTATATACTCTGAATTGATCCAGAGTAAGTAAAAAATGACTTATAACAGAAAAGAAAGGCTTATAAACAGATTAAAGCTCATATAAGCCCTTAATTTTGACACAATAGGTTTTAAACTTTATCACCAATGTATACTTTGAAGAAAACAATAGGGAAAGCTTGTAAAAATGAAAAGAGCTTATGAGAAGCTTAAACAACAAAAATGAAACTAATATGAGAGCTTTGAATAACAATGGAGAAAGTTTAACTTTATTTGACTTTTAACGAAAATACAATTGCAAGGAATTTTAAAGACAAGTAAAGTAAATGACTGAAAGTAAAGTAAAGTAAAGTAAAGGTTTTAAATGTTGAACTATCTAGCACTATTTATAGAGCTGAAAATTGAGGAAGAAATAATCTTGGTCGTTCCTTGAGTCAATAACCATTTTTGACTAATTGTGAGCCGTTGGATGAATCTCTGACGTGTTCTAGCCAATTAGGGAGCTCCACATGGCTTAGGCAGGTGTATGGACCGATAATAAGATGCCACGTGGGTCTGGTGAATGTGGAGGGGTGATTAGATACGAGATTAAGGGTGTAGTAGTAGGTGGGGAGATGTTTGTGGGATGTTTTAGTGTAGGAGGAGGGTTCTGGTGGTATGAGTTGCAGGGAGATAGCCTGGTGAAAGGTAGGGGATGCGTGAACAGTAGTAGGGTTTTGGGGCGGGAAAGAAGAAGCAATAGTTGACCAGTTTGACTATCTTTTGAAGGTTTCAAATGTTTACACTTCTGGTCCCTGTGGTTGATAAATAACATGCATCACTTAATCCCTTTGTATATATCTTCCTTGAAATGGCAATACAGTCCAGGTGTTGTCTATTATCATTGCAAAATGTCTTTTTGATAATAACTTTGGACTTTTGACAAAATTAGCCCTTTATCTTGATAAATCTTTGCATTCTTGGTCCTTGGAAATTGATAATAGACTTGGCTTTGATTTTTGGGCTTCTTTGACTTGATGATTGAGCTTTGACGGTCTTGATACGGCTTTGACATCTTTCCTCATATCTTCACTTGATCACTTGTCTTTTCCGTTTCTTGTCGGTTTTGGTCGTTTTTGCTCTTTTTGACTTTGATATCATTTCCTGCACATTGAGACACAAAAGCACACATATTTCCATCTTTTGGCATATTTTTTTTGCTTTTATTGCACATCTTGGCGGTATTTTATTATACAATTTAACACTATACAAGTAGAGCAGTTTTGCTAGTTTTGCATTCCTCTATCTGAAATCTCTAACACTAACAGGCCAAATCACCAACTTCATCACTGCCTTCTTTTACACATCGATTAGATTTTCCCACCCCAGCACTGATTGATCTAATTTCAGAGCTCTATCCCTTTCTTTCTCCAAAAACCGATAGCCGGGTCTAGTTTTCCTCTCACCCGGAAGGTGGCTAACTCCTCTTGGTCTTACGAGCCGCTTACGCTAACTCAAGCAGGTACCGGGAGGGACATCTTAGGCAGTAGAATCGAGTGGTGCCGTTCAGTGACTACATACGAGTTTATGAATCAATGCAATTTCCTCTTCTATTGTAAGCGTACAAACTCAGAAGCAATAGTTAAAGAAGCTATCATCTTCAGGGAGTCAGATGATTGTCTGGACTGGTTCTTTTGAGGGAGGCCTATCAATTGCACGGGTACAAGCTTGATTGATTGATTCTTTTAAAACTAGCTCCTGTAATCAATCTCACCATTAGCATTTTTACCATTATAATGGAAACTCAATTCTGTAGATTAAAACCCTTCTTTAAAGAAGTCCTCTGGTATGTGCTTAATTACACATACCCTTTTCCATTAAATCACCTTAAAATAACAAAAAAAACGGACCCTAAAATACCTTGTATTGTGGATGTTTTTTTCATTTTGTATGTCTGAAAAAGATATCCGACAAAAAGTACGGAAACCAAGCCAAAAATGACAAAACCAAGCACGGAATGGAAAAGCATGGAAAAGACAAAGTTAATCGAAGCCAAAGTCAACAAAAGTCAAAGTCAAAGTCAACCCTGCAAAGTCAATGGTCAAACCGAAGCCGTAACTGAAGAAATATTAAATGGGCCCACCCGTACCCATTTAATGGGCTGGGTCAGCCATTTAAATATTTATATGAAGACCAAATCAAGATAATGGCCCAATTCCCTTTAATACCATAACCGGCCCAAAAAATAAGTATAAGCCTAAAACCATATTCCCATTTACACTTAACAGCTGTTAAGTCCTATTACTCTTTAAAAACCCTAACTCTGTTAGATCCTACAAGGACTTGTCATGTAACAACACAAATAACCCTCAGGGACTCATTTTGCCAACCTTCAAAAATATCATACACCACAAGGACGATTCTTGAAAGCACACAAACAAACAGGGTGTCCCATTCCCGCCAAAGCCCATAACTACTGTTTGTTTTCTTCTTATGTCCTTACCCTGCTACATATAGCCAAAAACATCACCACCACTCACCCCTACCTCACAAAACATGAAGACGCCTTAGAAATCCCTTGTATGCTCATTAGATAAAGAATTTGAAGGGTTAGGATCGTATGACTTTGGGACCAAGGCAATTCAAGGGCTATGATCAACTTGACTTCCTACTCACTATGACAAGCACAAAAAATTCTCTGAAGCCTCTCCTAATGAGAAACACAGCCTCAAGACTTTAGTTTTAGTATCCATAGGCATAGAGTGTATTTTCATTTCCTACCCTTTGTTCCAATTTTTTGTGTTTAATCAAACATTGTATTAACCAAAATTTTGTACCCTTTTATTTATTGCATTTCAATATATTGTTCCATTTTAAATTTCATGTTTTATAAATACTGCCCATTTTAATTTTAAGCAATTTACTTGTTTTCTTTAAATTATTGCCATTTACTTAAGTGTCATTTAAATACTGTTTTCCTAAGGTTTTGTATAAGCTTCTGTCATCAAAAGCTCATATAAAAGTCTACTTTATTTTATGTCAAAAATATTCAAAAATCCAAGAAAAATCACAAAAAGAAATCATTTGGAGCAAGGTGAATTTAAGGAAACCTAGTTTTAGAACGTATGGAAGCAAATATAGTTTGTCATTAAGCTTTTTGAGAGCTTATACAACTTGCCATAGGGTCGAGCTAAGGACCTGTTTCAGTTTTCATTTTCCCATTTTTTTTTAAAAGTTAATGAGCAGTGCTTATTTAGTGGCTTATTTCACCTTATTCTTGTTTGTTAAATGCTTATTGTGATTTTAATGCTTGTGTATAGCTTAGTTTTTTTGATATTATGCCTTTTGTTTAAGTTTTTGTGTGAATTTTCCTTTATTTGCCTTTTGTATGCTTATTCCTTGTTTGCTTATTTAACTGCTTATCCCTGTGTTTTTTGTGTTTATTATTGCTCAATACTATTTACTTGTTATCTATTTTACAAAAACCTTGCTTAAATCTGTGTATTTTAGCTTAAAAAAAAGGATTTCAAACTTTTAAAGGGGTGTTTGGCACAAGGTGTCAAACGGGTCATATTGGGTTAAAAACCAAGTGGGTGACAAACAGTTCTTTAAGGTGTATTTAAGCAATTTTTCAAAGTTTTTAAAGTCTTTAAGGTAATTTTTGAGTTTATCTAATTGTTGTTTAAAACTGTTGGTGACAAACATTTTTTTGTGATTGTCTTAATTTCAATTAGCCATTCAAAATCAAACTTCAGTGTTTGTTTTTAAGTCTTTTCTTGTGTCAAAATGCAGTTGTAAAAAAGTGTTTGGTCATTTGAGTATTTGCCCAAAAAGAAACTGTCAAGTTTTTAAAAGCCATCTTTCAATCTTGAATTTCAGTTAGCAAAAATGGTTTTTAGGTTTTGAAACTTTGAGCATTAGCTCTTTGGTTAGTGTTTTCAATTTGTTTTAACTTTGAAGCTTATTTTATGGCTTATTTATAAGCCTGCATATAGCTCTTTTTAAAACTAAAATAAGCCAAAGTCAGTGTATGCTGACTGTGAGAAGCCACTTTCCATTAGCCTTTTTGTAGCTTATATTTGTTTCAAACTTTGTTTTCTTTGTAGTTTCTTAAAGCCCATAAGCCATACTTTAAGCTCATAAAAGCCTTAATCCCACAAGGTTCCATCTTTGTGCTTAAATTTAAGCCCAAAAAGTGACCCCTAGGCTGTTTGAATAGCTATTTTAGCTCATTTTGCTTAATTGCTTATTTGAGCTCCTGGCTTATTGAATTGTCTTATTTTAGGTTAGTCCTGCTTATTAGTTAACCTTAGTTCAATTTAGCCCTTGATTAGCTTATTTAGCGCTAATTGGCTTATTACCTTTAGTTTAAAATTTTAGTAGTTTTACAAACCTTTTAGCACTTTCTGTTGTTTAAGACTTACTTTAGTTCATTCTAGCTGCTTATTTTTGTTTATTTTGCTTGTTAGGTGTAGTGTAGGACTGCCTTAGCTTAATTTCCCCTATTACTTAGCTTATTTATGCTTAAAAATTCCAAAACAGTTAGCATAGTAGTCACTTAGTGTAAAAGAGCCAAACTGCCCTTTTGTTAGCTCATTTTCCAGCTTATTTTTCAGACTTTATCTGGTAACACAACTTTGACCACCTAAAAAAAGATCTCAAGTGATTAGGCGGGGACAGGATTCGAACCTGTAGTCTTCAGATCATGAGCCTGATGAGTTAACCATTCCTCCACCCCGCTTCATCCATTCCCATTCCAAACAGTCCTTCTTTGATCTGAAGGTGTGTTAATCATATAGTCATTGTAGTTACAAACGAGTTCTGTTTCCGGTTAGACTAAGAACCTTCCGTCTAAGAAACCTGCTTAACTTCTCCTCCTGTCATGTATTGGCTCTCTCTTTTCGCTGATAGAGCAGTTTGCTAGATTGCATTCCTCTATCTGAATCTCTAACACTAACAAGCGACAATCACCAACTTCATCACTGCCTTCTTGTGACACATCGATTAGGTTCCTACCCCAACTCTAAGTTAACTATTTCAGAGCTCTATCCCTTTCTTTCTCCCAACGCCATTTAGCCGGGTCTAGTTTTCCTCTCACCCAGAAGGTGGCTAACTTCTCTTGGTCTTACGAGCCGCTTACACTAACTCAAGCAGGTACTGGGAGGGACATCTTAGGTAATAGAATCGAGCGGTGTTGTTCAGTGACTACATACGAGTTTATGAATCAATGCAATTTCCTCTTCTATTGTAGCGATATGAACTCAGAAGCAATAGTAAAAGAAGCTATCATCTCCGGGGAGTTAGATGATTGTCTGGACTGGTTCTTTTGAGGGAGGCATATCAATTGCATGGGTCCAAGCTTGATTGATTGATTCTTTTAAAACTAGCTCTTGTAATCAATCTCACCATTAGCATTTTCACCATTATAATGGAAACTCAATTATGTGGATTAAAGCCATTCTTTAAAGAAGTCCTCTAACTAGATCAACTAAGTAGGTAGCTTCGCTCAATTGATTCTATAACTCACCATAGCAAGGTAAGCTGCTCTATCTGAGTCATTACTAACAACCGAGAAGCCAGTCTCTCAGCTGATAGCTCATCGGATCATGCATCTCCTGATCTGGTCATAGAAAGAAGTCAGTCCGAACTCAAAGCCAGTGTTTGAGCCAGCTGTCCTTAGTAGACTGGAAGCCAGATAAGGAAGTCTGGTCTAGCTCTCGAAAGTGGAAGGCAGAAAAAGGATAGCTGAAAGTGGGTCAGGCTATTCACATTGATTTACAGCCAAAAATCCTATCTTGAAAATGACATCTTTGTGAAATAGAGAAAGCCACCCCATCTCCGACTGAGGTCTTTTCGCCCGCTGCCAGGCAGATTCGATCCCAATGACCGCCTCACAAGACCTCTGTACTTTTTTATTGCCTTTCCTTTTTTTAATTTAAGGAAATCTACTTCTTTACTAGAGAGAACTCGATTTGAAGCTTTCATTCCTCTTCGGGTGGTTTGGTTTATCTTTATTTAG
>BQNB010050142.1:0-22500 GCA_026074375.1 Tanacetum coccineum | reverse complement strand
GGTAGTAGTTGCGGAACTACTGGGCCGGGAGAGGACAACCTCTTGTTCCTGCTCCTCTTTCTTCGCTTCGGGGACGGAGGTCCTACGGTAGGTAACAGCAGGTACAAGCAACTTGACCGAAGGGGACCAGCGCTTCTACTCTTCCACCGAGGAGCCGTTCGCAGCGAGAAGCAAGGGATGTCGTGAACGGTGGGAGGTCACAGAGAATTTACCTATTCATAGAGTGATCCTATGATCGATACAGGATATAGACTATCTCTTTCTTTATTCGATTCTTTTTCAGAAAAAACAAAAAAAAGAAGGGTGACTCAACTTCTCAGCTAGAGTTGGGGGTGGGACTTGTTGGCATAATGCAAGCTGGAACGCGGGAATTCGAGGTCTCATGAACTACTACTAAAAACCTACTTTTTTTCTTTTTGGACAAACGATATCAGGTCAGGTCTATGGATGGATCCAGATCTACGGGCCGGCCGGCCCCGGCCGATGAGCATAGGGAATCTATACTCGAGCGTTCAACTGGGCCCCTGACAGGATAGGTGAGGAATCACTCTTGATCTCATTTCCTTACTTCTTCGTTCTTTCTAATTCATTCACTTTAAGCGTGCTTGCTGTCATGCTGGCAAAAGCGGGGCTTTCGGTCGGTTTTACCTACTATTAGATTTGAACCAATGACTCTCGCCGTATGAAAGTGATACTCTAACCGCTGAGTCAAGTAGGTCAAGCTGAGTCAAGTCAGAGAAAATAGACCCCTATAAGTATAAGAGAAAGCCGCGCAACCAAAGTTCCCCTTACTATACAAGGGGGGGCGGAGCGCTAAGAAAGAGAAAGCGTTATCACTATACGAAATGAAGCAGCGGCTAGCACGCTAAGCTAAGATCAACCACTTGGAGAACGCGGAGCCTTTCTTTCTCGGTCGTCTGTCTTAATAAGTTAAGCGGATTCCGATTCATGTGGTCGTTCTCTGCTGCATTGGTGTTTTCACTCCCCACTCTCCACCATAACAAAATGTTTCCACTATATCTCATCAGGAGTAGTCAAAGGAAGTACGGCGGGTCCGAGTAGGAAAAAATGAACTAAGAAGTAGGGCATAGAACAATGGATCAATTCATTCAACAAGATCCGTTCGGATCAGACCAGGATGAATGGGATTGGTTTGACCTCTCGCTCGGAATTAACCCGCCGCCGACAGATGTCCCATGCCACGTTTCGTGAACAGCTATGCCCGAGAATTAATGAATTGTGATATAGCGCCGAATAAGTAACAGCTCTATTCCCGACTTGAAATCCATAAAGGACTTTAAGGGAGATAAAATGGGGGGCCCTAAAATGCCTCGGGACGACTGCACGTTACATCATAGCAGCACGACCAAATGGAGGCGGAAAGCCGGTTGGGCGCTAGCGCTTTATATTATACTAATATAATATAATATGAATTCAATTCAGTTTAAGGGCTTTTCCTTATTAGTAAAGTTGCTCGAGGCCGGAAAATGAGAATACAATCTAGAAGATCTGGTCGAATGGTAGAAGAATCTATGGATTCGTTAGGAATCGATAGTCGTTGGCTGGACATACGAGTCACAACCGGCCGGGAAGAGGAGAGATCAACGACGGAGCTACTAGCTACTAGTTGTAAAGGAAAGGACAAGACCACCTTTCGTACATTTCTACTGGTCCAGACATTCGAATAGCGAACGAAAGACCAGGAGATTGGATCTAGAAAGCACTTCCAGCAGGGTTGACGGCTGTGTGGCCCTCATTCAGCTGGAAGTAGGAAATCAATCCCGGCACGACCGATGACTTAGTCTCCTTCTCCGCTTTAGCTCAACAACCTACCTAACCTCTTAGAAAAGATCTGATAGATAGCAACTATCTAACTTTTAAGCCCTTCACCAATCAAGGTCTTTCATCTAGTAAGTCCTAGTACTATGTTCTCCGAGCTTAACTAATAGAATAGGCAGGCGCTTAGCTTTAACTAGTTCAGTTTGAGTCTTTCTCAGGAGTAGTTACATTGCAAGTAGGCAGAAAATCAATAGTGCGTTAGCTTATCTGTTCATTTTTAAACAACCCTTGTTTATGCTCCTTTATATTTCTAAGTCTCTCTCGCTAGCAGGGAATCTAGTTCAGCAAAGTACATAGGATGAGATCGCTTGAAGCTAGGGCGCATCTGGTGGTATCGTATATAAGATCACACAGCTGCTTTTAGGAGTGATCTATTCATCCAACTAGAAATATCATAAGTAAGAGAAGAAAAAGAATCTGACGCCTGAAATTTCCATGTCTTTCTTGGTTGGACCAACTGGTGAAATCAGTCTTCCTGAATTGGAAGAGCAAGAACAAGTCTCTCCATTGTTTTAGGGAAGCAGAGCAGTCAAAGAATGAAACAGATCAAATGATTGTTCTAGAATGGCTATTTCTCATAATTGCTCCTTATGATGCAGTGGAACCATGGCAATTAGGATCTCAAGACGCAACAACACCTATGATGCAAGGAATAATAGACTTACATCATGATATCTTTTTCTTCCTTATTCTAATTTTGGTTTTCTTATCACGGATCTTGGTTCGCGCTTTATGGTATGTCCAAAAAGACAAAAATCCAATCTCGCAAAGGATTGTTCATGGAACTACTATCGAGATTCTTCAGACCATATTTCCTAGTACCATCCCGATGTTCACTGCTATACCATCATTTGCTCTCTTATACTCAATGGACGAGGTAGTAGTAAATCCAGCCATTACTATCAAAGCTATTAGACATCAATGGTATCGGAGTGCGCCTCTTCACGAGGGTGATTTAAGTGCAACGAAGTGCCTTAAGAATATGGTTCGCTAAGCATCTGGCTTACCGGTAATCTCCCATTCCCGCCGTCGAGAGACTTAAATAACTATAGCATGCCAGAAATGGGGAGTTGAGATGGTTAGACCTATACCTCGAAATTCTCCCAGCATAGAAGCCTATGGTTCCATCTTGTTGTTGCTGGAGGTACACATCCCTCTTCTCGGTGTGGAGCGAAATACGAGAAATAGATGCTCAGCCTAAAATGTCTAATAACGGCGCTGAAGTAGTGAATCTATCGGCACCATAGCTGTGGCATACAACTTTAGACTTAACGGCCGGCCCAGTAACCTTTCGGAATGGGGGATCCCCGTTGGAAACAACCACGGTAGTAGTTGCGGAACTACTGGGCCGGGAAAGGACAACCTCTAGTTCCTGCTCCTCTTTCTTCGCTTTGGGGATGGAGGTCCTACAGTAGGTAACAGCAGGTATAAGCAACTTGACCGAAGGAGACCAGCGCTTCTACTCTTCCACCAAGGAGCCGTTTGCAGCGAGAAGCAAGGGATGTCATGAACGGTGGGAGGTCACAGAGAATTTACCCATTCATAGAGTGATCCTATGATCAATACAGGATATAGACTATCTCTTTCTTTATTCGATTCTTTTTCTGAAAAAACAAAAAAAAGAAGGGTGACTCAACTTCTCAGCTAGAGTTGGGGGTGGGACTTGTTGGCATAATGCAAGCTGGAACGCGTGAATTCGAGGTCTCATGAACTACTACTAAAAACCTACTTTTTTTCTTTTTGGACAAACGATATTGGTCAGGTCTATGGATGGATCCAGATCTACGGGCCAGCCGGCCCCGGCCGATGAGCATAGGGAATCTATACTCGAGCGTTCAACTGGGCCCCTGATAGGATAGGTAAGGAATCACTCTTGATCTTTTTTATTGGGGCCTACAACTTCTCCGAGCCGACTAGCATCCCTTTCCACTGCGCATTTATCGAACAAAGAAGACGACTATAGGATCGAATTCGCTTTCCATGGTGAACTGGTCATCCCATACCTTCTGCCTGTCTCATATGTGCAGAACCAGGTCTTTCTCGGTTCCAGCCCCCCCCCCTCGAATACATAGGGTAGGTAGGACTGGGTGAGAAAGGGTTCCCTGTTGCCAATAAACTTTCCCCGGCCTTCGATTCCCCTTACTCATAAAGGGTCTTACGGTCGGTACTAACTAAAGAAAAAGAGTCTTCTTTCTAAGAGTAAGCGTGGAGAGCTTTTTGCTAGGAAACTTGCAAGTACAGTTTGGGGGGAGACGGGCGTCGACCCAACCTTATGTGTATTCGGACTAAAATAGTTCAGATGAACAGTCACTCACTTTTGACAGTTATACGATTCCAGAAGATGATCTAGAATTGGGTCAATTACATTTATTAGAAGTGGATAATCGAGTGGTTGTACCAGCCAAAAGTCATCTACATATTATTGTAACATCTGCTGATGTACTTCATAGTTGGGTTGTACCTTCCTCAGGTGTCAAATGTGATGCTGTACCTAATCGTTTAAATTAAATCTCTATTTCGGTACAACGAGAAGGAGTTTACTATGGTCAGTGCAGTGAGATTTATGGAACTAATCATGCCCTTATGCGTGCGCCCAGAAAGATAGGATGACTACTGAGCCCACTCTGGCTCAGCCGCACCACCCTGGGTGTGAGCCACTAGAGAAGCAAGCTATTACAGCGAGCGGCTAGAGCAGTATAGAGCCGAGGAGCAAGGCAGTAGATAAGATAGAAGAAGGGGTTAGGCACCCGGTGGAGCAGAGGATACGGTTAGGATAACGAACTTGAAATGCAGAGCCCGAGCGTCCGGCGAGCAAGTGGTTAGTGGCCAATAGCGCCCTAGTTGATGGCATTCCTCTCTACGGCTGGCACTCGAGGAACCACAAGGCACTCCATACAGAGCAAACAAGTCTTAGGGATGAGACGCCCGCGCAAGGACCTCAATTCTCATTAGGAGGTCGAACCAAGGAACTATGGAAGTCGGGGCTAGCCCGTCTCCATGGGCAACGCAACAGTGTCCTGAGGGAGGAGTTTAGAGGCCTTATAGTAGCACAGACTTCTTTTTCTTCCTAGGTCATGCGAAGGGGGCCAGTCCAAGATCGTACTGTTCCTCTACAAAGACAACAGACGCTCTCAACGGCTAGGCGCCACTCTCTTTCTGAGTTATTCCAGCTTCTTTATGATTTTGTGCCGCGGTGAACAAACAAAACAAAAAAGAGGGCCATCTTAGCGGAAGGAGAAGGACCTGCAACGGCAGAGACTACTAACCTTATTCTTGATTCTAGCCGTCTTTTACGAGTCCGGAAAGCCTCCTCAAAGGGATCCTCAAAATAGAATAGAGAAGGGCGGGCAGGGCTCCCGCAAGAGCCTCCCCCTCTTCCCGGTCAAGATAGATGGGAAGGAGCCCTATCAAGGCCATAAACAGTATCTTTATTTATGTACGTACACCTTTGTTTCAGGGTGGGGTCGCCCTTCCTTCTGCTAATCCAGCCATTTCTGAACCTGTCTTTCTCATCCCATTCAATGGAGGTTTTTTCAATTCTTGCGATTCCCAGCCCCCTTAGCTTATTATTTTATATATATCTATATTATTATTTTATATATATATCTATATATATTATTTATAAAGGGTTTCGCTCGGCTAAATAGGCTCAATGATCTCTTTCTTCGCTTCGATAGGCCGGTACGGCGCTCCGCGTGGTTATATTCATACATGTTCCGACTCGCCGGTCATTATGGATCTAGTGGCATGGCGGGGCAAAAGAAAGGGGGAGGGGGAAGCAACTACGAAGCTTCGTAGACTCGACAAGTCGCTCCGCTTATAGAATATAATGAAGCAAGCTAGCGCCTCTCCTAGTAGCGAAGGAAAGGGTCAGGAAAGGAGCAGAGAAGGGGTTGGATTTCACCTATGATCAGATCAGTGGGCAACCATAGTTGACTTTTTTCGTAGTGTTGTTAACGTTGTTGAAAGCTCATTACTTATTTAAGTAGGCCTCGCCTTTCGGAGCTGCTCCCAGCTCACACTATGGTGGAGGAGGTGCCGTGAAGATCTAGGAGTGTGAGCAGTACGAGCTGAAAGGCTCCCATACTGTTTGGAGGGCAGGGGGCATAGATGCCAAACAAACCTGACCCCTATCTATCGTCGTAGAAGCTGTTCCTAGGAAAGATTATGGTTCTCGGGTATCCAATCAATTAATCCCCCAAACCGGGGAAGCTTAAGCGGAAATGAAAGGGTAGGGTGAGGGAAAAGAAAAGGTGGGAAGCAACTCAATTTAAGGCTTCGCTCCCAGATCGCTTCGTGAGCTCATTTAGTAGACAGTGAGTGTGCGCCCCTTTAGAGAAGAGATAGGAGCGAGTACTACATGAGCTCGTAAGTAAAGTATAGAACGAGCCTTGTCTATGAAGTAAAGCAACCTCATCTTGCTTATTTCTGGCGAAGCTTCTCGCACTGGATAATAGGCTTGGCAGGAATACTACTTTTTAGGTCGACCACTATACTACATAGAAGCGATAGCGAAGCCAAGGCGTAGAAAGGCGAGCAACCCTTATAGCAATAACAAACGGCCTACTTATAGCCCTTCCCAATTTCTAGTAGTAAAGTTTAAGCAAGATAACCCCCTATCTATTCTTCTCTTCATGTATGTGGGCTGCCTGCCCCGTCCCGAATAGACGAACAGGAACAAGCTGAAGAAGCGAGAGAGATTTGAGATTCCGTAAGTAAATGATACTTTCTGTTTTGTCGAGAGGAAGGACCAAAATGCCTAAACAAGACAAGAACCAACTATATGCTTAACACAAACTGGTCCTCCCTCTAGCACATGGGGATCGGCCTTATGCACCAGGGATGAAGCGTAGAGGTTACTTTAGCTTGTTGTACCGAAGTGGTTCATCGTTAAAAGAACAACAATGGCTTGTAGCATTTCCTATTGATTTGTCTAGGGGATGGGATGCAAAAGAAGGCTTTATCGTTTAAAGGCAGGGGTGAGCTTTCTCACTATACCTCGCTCTTCTTTTATCCCGCCTGGTTTCTTATTCCTGTTACGTAAATTTCGTACGTAGACAGTTAGTTGCTCTGACTAGTTTTTTAGTGCAAAAAAGGACCAACGACGACCCTATCCTAAAGGAGAAGAAGGGGGTAGGAGCAGAGCGGAGAATCTTTTTTGATTCCAACCGAGAAGACTAGTAAAAGGAAGGATCAAGAGTGTTTTAGATTTCAGGAGCTAGATTGGTTGCCAATGAACAAGTCAGATGTGACTAAAAAAATAGATGGAATTGGGCCTAAAAAGCCATTCCGGTTCATTATAGATTATGTAAAAGTGGGAACATAAAGATAAAAGAATTAACTAAGTATCATATTGACCAAATTGAACAAATGATAGGTCAAGATCATGTTGTTCATTGGGAATTGAAGAGGGGAGAATGAGCAGACATCGAAAGATTAATTTCTATTTCTTGTTATCGTGGAATTCGTCATCAAGATGGATCACCCTTACGCGGTAAACGAACTCATACTAATGCTAGGACTTGTCGCAAGCAAATTTGGAAATAAAAGAAGTCTACCGAAAGCCTTGGTACTTGTTTGATCAATCACACTGATAGCTTCAATAGTTCACTGAAATTTTGATTTGGGGATTTCACTGGTTACTAATCCAGCATCGATATAGTAGGCCTCCTTGGTCACTCCACTAGTGGCTTGGCTTCGCCCTAGAAGCCACTGCTGGCTTGGCTTCGCCCTAGAAGCCACTGCTTACGCCTCTCTAGGCTTTGCTATCGCTCATAACTGGTATATGGATCTCTCTATATAGTGAAGCCTTCTAGAATCTTTGCCAGAAGCAACTAGTCGCTTCCCGAATGCCCCTTTCCTTCGCTACTAGGAGAGTCGCTAGCTTGCTTGCATTCTAGAAACGGTAGCTTCCGCGCTCTTCCTGCCTACTGAAATAGATGTGAATGATCATGACAGATCTAAAAATCCTATTCAGTCTGATTAGATATGTCACTGAAAGAAAGTGATTATGTTCCCCCTCTAACATCATTTATGAGGAGTCAGACGACAAAGCCTCCTCCTCAGATAAAGATGTTTCCGACGCAACTCTCTCGGCAATCAAAACTTTCTCTATTTAGATTTTTGTTTTTTGGCGGGTTCGGTCAGGAGGGACAAAAAAGGGATGCCTTCTATCAGTCAAAAGCAGATACCGCCCCCATGCTCCTACGGTCCACTTACCGAGGAATAGAAAGGAAGGACCCGGGGCCAAAGTAAGTTGGGTTCGGGTACAGAGCCGTAAGCGCAGTGGGGGGTGACAAAGGACGTGCTCGTACGGTTCATATAAGGAAATTAAAAAGTCATTGATTGTTAGGAACTTTCACTCCTCTATATTTGAAATATGCCTTTCTAGGAGCATTACGATCTGCAACTCAAATGGTCTCTTATGATGTCTCTATTGGTCTTATTCTTATTGTGCGCCTTTTGAGCGTGTTTGGATCCACGAAGGAAATCGCTCGGATGTTCCCTTAACCCAACCCGGGAACGGACCGGAGGGAACCACAGCATGGGAAATGTCCGCGTCTCGTCGCAAGGCTCATTTTGAGTTGTAGGTCATAAGGCGGGCAGCTTTTTCTGATCAAGGGCCGAGGCACAAAGGTCCTAGTACTATCCAGGTGTAAAAAAGCCCAGAGGTGACTGCAATGAGTAGAAATCTCACTCACCGGGCTAAACGACGAGCAAACACTCGAACGTGAGAGCAAGGGATCACCCAATGAATGGACGAGCTCAAAGGGGGGAGGAGAGAGGGGGGGCAAGAGCCATGTTTTCAGAGAAGTGGCGGTCCAAACCTTATCTGAACTACGAGAATAACTGACTAAGCCATGCCATAAGGGGTCATTCTCCAAACGGGACGGGACCAAGACTTTAGGTTGTTAAAGTAGGTTGGGTGACAGATTGGCCATAAGAGTACTCCGGGATATAAACCAGGGCAACAAAATTGGAGCATACGGCGATGCCGCCCGTTTTCATTTGGGGGGAGTCCCCGGCAGAGGAAAGGGCTGTAGGTGATGGCGCGTTTTGCTTCTTATCTAGAGAGGGGCACTGAAATCCTTTCTATAGGCTCGTGCATGGCAGCTGGTATAGATGAATAAAGGTGGACCGCTTGAACGGGACCTATTCTCTTAATATAATAGGCGGCAAAGCAGAATAGAAAAGCACGGACGAGCCACATGCAAGGAAACTTGCACGTGTGGTTCTGGTCGGGGATCATGGTATACTGTAATAATATGTGTAGGTCCCTGTAATTCGAGTGAGATTGTCATGGAGCAAAAGCAGATATGGTCCGATATTCCCTTGTTCCCTGTATTGGTTATGTTCTTTATTTCTTGTCTAGCAGAAACTAATCGAGCTCCGTTTGATCTCTTAAAAGCGGAAGCTGAATCAGTTGCAGGCTATAATGTAGAATATACGCGGGATGAGATCCTTAATTGTTAACTGTTGGCGAAAGCCAATGTCCCGGGGTCTCAGGGACTCATTCTAACTGAAACAAGGGGCGGGTCTTTACCAACTTAAAAATCTGCTATTTTAGGGAAGCCAAAAAACATGAGCGTCTAGTGCGAGCCTTATTGAAAAGGCCCTTTACTAAAAACATAGAAGGTAAGGCCGACTTTTGAGCTGTAGCTTTACAACCATAGAGCTTAGATCGGCCCTTCTTATTATATTAGTAAGATAGGTTGCTTGAGCGCATTTTGACCCTTTCTATTAGTAAGGTTGTCTTATCGATCAAGGCGAAACTTGAGTTTGATTGCAGGGCGCGCGTTAGCGCGTTACTAATAAGATAGAAGGGGATTTTCTTGTTTAGTAAAGTCTCGCTTTTTGATAGGAGTAGGTGCGGCATGGCACTCTTCATTCAAAACTAATGAATGCCAGGTCAAGGCTTTCTGCCTTGTTATCAAAAAGGGGGTTAGGTAAAGCAAACTCCCTCCTTGGACGAGCACGGGCTTAGTCAAGTAGAACCGGGTTGCGCTGCTGGATGCTCTGATCGAAAAGAAATTAGTAGGGCCATGCCGGTACGACTGAATATGCATTAGAAAGGTCAATCCCTCCCATACGATACAAAAAAAAGTGGGCTAAACTTCTAACAGCCCGCCCGCTTCCATAGAACAATGTCGTGGAAACGTAGACCTAAGTGAAGTGGTCATATTAGATCCTTGGGAACCATCACAAGTACGGTCGACATCTATTTATTTAAACGAGAATGCCATATCGTCCAGCGGAGCCTAGAAGAAGATGACTCGCGCAGACAACTGACTCCTTTTCAATAGAAAAGAATAGCCAAACCAGCCCAGCTGGCTGGTCAATCTCAGAAAGAAGATAGGCCGGCAAACCGGAGACGTACGACCACGGTCCCGACCTTACCAGCACCGGGGGTGTACTAATCAATGAACCCCCGAAACCTACTTTCTTTTCTGACAAAATCAACCAAGCCTAACCGGTCACGACATGTTGTTGATATTGATTGAGTTGGAGGGACTTTCGATTACTTCATCCATCCATAAACCTAGACCCCGATAACCTTCGTAACCAAAGCGTCACGACAACATCCAAAGGTCACCCTTGGATTCTTAGGGGGGCAAGGAAGAGGCTGTTATGTTAGTTGTAGCGCGCCTTCCCTCTTTATAACACTTCGGAAAGATTTTTCAGTCTTTTCTTATGATGACCTGGTCGAGAGAGTACGATACATCGGTGTAAAAGATTGATCCCTTTGGATCTTGGTCCATGATGGCCTTTTGATTAATAGAACTGGAAGAGGAGGAAAAGAAATAGCTTATGATGACCATCTATTTGAGTCGATCATTTCGTAGATCTAATTCAAGTTTTTTTTGATGCAGTGGAAAGGCCTTAAAATCTGAAGTTTGACGCTTAAAGGAAGAAATGTTCTTGGTGGATGCAGGACTTGCGACCGCCAGAATGAGTATGCAGGATGCGCCTAAAGGAGTTCCAATCAACCGAGCCACCAGGTTTGAGAATAAGGTGGGATCCCTGGATCTAGTGGCCAGCGAATCACTGATCAAAAAGCAGATTTTTTTAGATTCTTCATGGATCTAGTGACCGGTGAATCATTGATCAAAGAGCGAGCTGCCGCCAGGTTTAATGATTTGGTGGGATCCTGTAGTGGCTGGTGAACTGCTTCTTCTTCTTCCACGAAGATTCACACAAAACTAAGCTTGGATGGAACTGAACAAGATTTGGCGAACGGGTCAAAGGCTTTTTTATTGATAAAGTAAAAGGAGGTTATTCAGTAGCCATCGCAAGTTTCATTACTTTTATTCCATTCTGTCTTCTCATAAGAAGAGGAAGGATATCAAATGATCATATCACCATTGAGAGCATTAAGCCTAAAAGGACGAATATTGTGATGTTCTAACAGCAGCAGTTAAACGGGGACGTGAATGCGAGATGCTAGCAGAAAAGAAAAGGATAGAAGCTGGACACTGGCCTATATTCCTACTAATGTGATCCCCATTACTTCAAATATGTTCTACACTACGATATATTGCTCTGATGTTTTTACAATTATCTTTTTTGAAGCAGATAGTTCACAGTGCTCATTCTATCGATACTGGGAAATAAAAAAAATAATGTTTACACTCAATTTTCATTACGAAGATGTATCATGTCAGGATCCGTTGCTCAAACCGAATCACGCCAACGTTATGGAAGTTCCTGGATCGTGTAAAATAAGAGTAGTACCAAAGGCAGTACCTTCTGATTTCATAATCAAAAATGGAAAATTGGCTATGGAGATTCCGTGCGGTTAGAAATTAATACAGACACAAAGGGCTTCGAATGGAAAGTCGTTTCGATCCAATCCATTCTTAGGGTCAAATAAAGACAAAAAAGGACATGTAAGTGACCCTAGCACGGTAAAGCACTCTCTGAGGGCATGGAATGTCTCATTTTTTGGTAAGAATCTCCACAGTAATGTCTCTGTTAGATTTTCCGGTCGAAATACGGGAAAAGTCCATTCAATTCTTGATGGAAATGGAGTTTTGCGAATTCTCCCCGGAACTGGAAGTTCATTTCAAGATCTTCGAACATATTCGAGGGTTCAATGTCACTATTGTAACTTCAGCCAACACACAAGATGAGACTTTACCACCGTAGAGCGGCTTTTTTCAAAAAGATAAGGGAGAAAGTTAGTAAGATGTCGGAGAAGCAAAATATACAAGATCACAAACATAGATTGCTCGCGGCTAAGTATGAATTGAGACGAAAGCTTTATCAATTTGTAAAGATACCGATCGATCTAGTGATATATCATCTTGGTAGCATCAAACCAATATAATAAGGGTTAGCTCTGCATCTGGTCTACAAACAAGGTAAGTAGGTCCATGCGACCGGACCCGGATGTACCCTTTAGCCGCGAGGGGAACCGGGTAAACAAAGTCGCGATCAGAATGAATGGTAATTTGCTGGGCCTGTCTTTTGCTCCTAGAGGTGCTGGTTTGAATCCAGTTTGTGACAACCATAAAGCCTTTGATCATAGAATATCTCAGGACCCCCGCTGGTAAGGGGCTCTGGCAGCTGCACTTTTTTTATGATGCATCGAATGCTTCCTCTGCTTTCAGTACAAATAAAAAATATTAAAAATAAAAAAGATTCTCGAGGCACTCTTTCTCTTATAGCACTCTTTCCTTCCTTTCGAGCTAACCGAAAGAAACCCATTTCTTTTATCTGTAAGAGAAAAGGCGCTTATTCCATGAAATAGGAGCACGACGGAGTCATGAACAAACAAGAATAGCCACTTCCTTATCTACGCTATTGACTTTCCTCCCCCCATGGGAAGTAGCAAGAGCCTTTATCTAATCTACTATTGAACCATCTCAATTGAAAAAGTCAGTCGCTACCTTAAGGCATGCCTTGACTCCACTCGATGGGACTTGCTTTCATAAAGATTTTTTCTTATTTACTTTATTTACTCGCCTTTACTTTAGCAGATATCTTGTTTGTATAAGTAAAAGAGGATAAGACCACCGTTTGCCACATTTGCTGATGAAACAATATAAAGAACGGGTTCTCCCTACTTGCATTGAGTGGGATGCTACTTTCTTCTTTGTATTTAAGATTGATTGACTTCTATTGACCTAGATGGGAGTTGTCTTCTTTGATAGCGGGTTCTACATCTGCCATCCTTCATTATTTCTGGGAGAGTGTGGCCGATTTACTAAGTAAGCTGGACGTGTCCAATTGCTAGTTTGGCTGGAGTTATTCGTTTCAAAATGCTAGGTTAACATAGAAGAATCCAAAAGGAGATGCATTAAAGAAATGTCAAGGCTGTTCCGCTAGTTGGATAGGTGACTTCTCAATCTTGGAAGAGCGTCTTGAAAGGGTTAAAGGTTTTGAAGGATGAGCTGGTATGGAAGATAGAAAGACACGTTTATACTCGTGACTTAGTGGATCGAAATAACCCGTAGAGATTTCAGATTTTATTATACATGACCCTGAGCCTTAATTCAGATCTTCTTTCCTGGTAACTACCGCTTTGATCAAGCGTTAAACTACTACTTATGGTTTCGGTCGAGAAAGGTATGGGCCTATGGGTCGGTAGGATAATGCTAGGTCAATTCGATCAACTGTCTCTACTCCCTCCTATCCCGCTTAAGGTTATGTGGATGAAGCGGGTCCAGCACCTGGAAGAGTCTTGAGATTTCATGCTTTGAAGTGGGATTAGCAAGGTAGTTAATCAATTAGCTAGTAGGCTAAGGGAACAAGCACTAAGGGAACAATGAGGCTAGCCTCAAAACCCTAACACTAAGCTAAGTGAACGACCAGCACCTAATCGACTAAGTGGATTAGGATTGTTAGTCAGTGAAGGATGCTCTAGGAAAGCTTAAAAACGGGTATCCTTTGATTCCCTTTACAGTGAGAAGGAAAAAGCATAGCGAGATGGGAAGAGTTAATACCTGGTTAGCCCCCTCTCTTTATGGCAACCAAAGAGTAGCAGGCATTGGCTCTTTGCTTGAGTCCATTTGTGGTATGGTATAAAGTCTAATCCTTCTTGAAAGGGATCAAGGAAGGGATACTTTCATTCCTCGTAGCAATTCTGAATCTAACACTAGCGAGAACAAAAAGGATAAGCAGTGCTTAGTGAATAAGATATTAAGCGGAAATAAGGCATTGCAGAGACTATTTGATTAGCCAAGGTAACTTCTTTCTCAAAGCACCACTCCTAGATTGGTGGGCAAAAGAAGCATGGAAAAACCTCTTCCTTCGACGAGAGTAGGGGATTTCCAATAGCACAACCAATTGTTTACGCAAGGAGAGAAAGGCTTTTAACTAGCCTAGCTGCCTTCAAGACTCCCCTCAAAGCACTTCGTACCTCGATGCGCTTAGCTCTTCTTTTTTATTTACCTTGCCTTCTACTTACCGCTTCCGGAAGTTCTTCCATCCATCCCTTCTCAAGAGTGAACCGAAGCACCTAACCCTCAGTCTGAGCTCCCAGGATCAGTTAGTTATTCACATTCACAAGGAAAGTATGGAATGCTTTTGGCACCAGGGGACAAGCCACCTCCTTTTGATGCATACGGTTCACAAGTCATCACACGAGATTTCCTTTGATTTTACTCTCCTCTTGGTCAAGATACATAGTAACCTCATGGCCTCCCTTTGCTTCTATTCTTGATGGTACTTCCTCTTCTTCCCCTGCTGTTACCAAGGCTCCTATCAAACCAATCTTGCTTGATATTCTGCTCCTAAACAACCCTCTACTTTCAATGGTGCTCCAGCTGTTGCCTTTTCTCCCATTAAAATCTCTAAAGCTTCTGCCAGTTTCAATACAACCCTCATTGCAAAGTTATCAAATGGACGACCCTTCTGTGACTGCCATTCGTGACCATATAAATGCACCCTAGGGTCTCTATGCGCCTGCAATAGTAGGGCTTCTAGATCCAAGGAATGTTATGATATATTTGGCTTCCCAAGAGGAGTTCGTGCCTGGTCTCGAGACTCTAATATGATAGAGAACTCCCTCTTTCGATTGTTTAGATGGTCTCCGAACTTCAACCCTAAATATAAATATCCTATCACAGCTGCATGGGTGAGGTTTCCATACCCCCCTCTTCCTTTCTTCCATACACCTCTTTTGCGTGAACGAGTAGGAACTTTTTGTCGCTTTCTCTAGGCAGACCAGCGTACCCTAGAGCTTACTCATCCTATGTATGCATGGAGGTTGACATCTCCTAGCCTCTTCCTTCGAAGGTTTGGATTGGAACTGGGAAGGATGAAGGCTTCTATCAGAAGATGGTTTTTGAAGGCAAGTTAGCCTTCTGCCATCAGTTCAATCCTTCAATCCAACCATCAGACATAAGTCAGCTAGTTGCCATCCGCTCTGTCCCAATCTTCGGTCAATGATTGAGTCCGAACTCACCTAAAACGGCGTAGATGGGCAAATCTACCTAGTAAAAACTCTTGTTTAGGAGCCCCTGATTACCTCGCCCTTCACTCATATCATAGGGTTATGTTCAGTATGATCTTTAGCTTTTCTTCATAAGATCCTGAGAACTAAAATGCCTAAAGACGGTGCTCAAGTCAGAAATGCGATCTTCTAGGGCAGGAATTCTTAGATGCTAATTGCCTAAAATCCCTCTCATTTTTTCAATAAGGGAGAGGTTGGGAGAGAGCTCTTAGCCTGTTGCTTGCTTGTCTGTGACTTGACTTCCTTGTACTCCTTCCCCTAGAAAGTGACTTTTTTCATTCCTCGACAGCTAGGTCTTTGCTGACTCTTAACTTTCCAGGCGGGTTGGTGTTCAACCTTCATTCAGTTTAATTCAATAGGGTTATCTATCCGAAAGGTCTTAATAAAAGAATCCCTGTAATAGAAGTTCATTCCTTAAATACCTTCCTAATCTGTAATTTAATGGTCTTCCGTAAACACTTGAATGCGCATCTTCCTTCATAAGGACAGGTAAGCAGGCGGGTGACTCACTCGTAGGTAGCACTATCCAATGCTCTGACTCCTTCTTTTAGTAGTTCCTTTAAAGCTAGTAACTAGAATATAAGAACCGAAAGGCGGGCTCTTCTTGCTAAAACCGGAGCTGTTGTAGAGTTGATAAATCTCATTTGAGGGGGATGCCTCTAGCAACAAGCCCCTCAGGGGCGGTAGTCTCCCTCCTAAGGTCGGTCGACTCTAGGTATTTCCCAGTTAGCCTAACTTTATTATATGAACTTTAAATCATTGGCAAGGCTTGCTGGTGCAAGTTTTAGAACTCGGTCGCTCCTCTCAGCTTTTAAAGGCGAAACTAGCCCTTACTAATCTAATATAGAGGTATTTTCTTTCTTTTCTTCTCTATTGGTCGTTTGAATCCTCATAACAAGAACCGGTCTGTAAAGGAAGCAAGCAATCCTGCCAGCACACCCTAAGTAAAGAAGCTTAGAATAGGTTTCAGCATTACCTTTTATATGAGGTTGGTAAGGTGGAATCTATGCTCGGCAGAGAAGAGTTTCCAAGAATGTTTTCTCTACGAGATGACTGGTTGGAGACTTGGCTCTCTCAACGATCTTTCTTCCCGTCGCTCGCCCATTAGTTGCTGGCTCAGATAGCCGGGTAGAACGCATTTTGGTTGAACGAGGTTTTCATGCTTGATCAATAGGGGGAGGAGAGGGCATAGGGCTCTTGTTGATACAGGAGCAAGCCACAACTTCATATCCGAGGGGAAAGCCAAGCGCTTGGGGCTGAAGACAGAAAGGGACACCTTTAATCAAGGCTGTTAACTCTACTGCGAAACCGCATTGCAAATGACGTGGGGCTAGAAATACAAATAAGAGGATGAAAAGAGAGGATCAATTTCACTGTGGTGCCCTCTATAAAAAACTAGATGCGATTTCAAGGTCATCTTAGGGATAGAGTTCTTGGAACCAACAAAGTCGTCCCTATGCCATACTTAGGCACCTTAGGCATCATGTATGAAGGAAGACCATGTATGATCCCAACTGTGAATGTGCAGACTAGTGTGCCTACTTTATCCGCCTTGCAGCTTGTCAAGGGAGTCAAAAAGGGCGAAGAAACCTTTATAGCTGAGCTAGTTGGGGATGAATAAAATGGGTCAAGTGATGAGCTACCGACTGTACTGTAATAGCAAAAGTCCTTGAAGAATTCAAAGATCTTATACCACCAGACGAAGAGACTTCCACCTAGGAGAGAGGTGGATCATCGCATGGACATGGAAGGAAGTAAGAAATTTTTGAAAGATCTGATCATATAAGGGACTGTCCAAGGGACTGAACCTCCACAGATGCTATCAAAAATTCTTTTTTTTCACTCTCCACTGCTACTTTAGAGTAGCCTAATATGTAACAAAGCATCAGACCAAAAAGGGGAGCTCTGGCTTCTGCAAATGTGTTGGTACCTGGGCCATAAAAGGTTGAAAAATCAACCAAAGCGGAGCCCTTATAATCCCTAAGAATGCCACCACCTGCTGCCCCTTGAAGAACCATTTGTGTTCAACTTCAAAATACCAAAAGGAGGAGGAGCCCATTTGATCCATTTTCCTTTAGGAATATTAGGGGAGACCATAGGGATACGCATTACTTGGAAAAAAATCAAATCCCTTAACCTGAGAAGGGTTACGGTCTTAGCTACAATCTTAACCCTTACCGAAGTCACTTTACATTGAAAGCCCTGGGAACCTCTATTATAGAAAGAGCTAAAGCAAACCAACGTAGTTAAGAGGAATGGCCAAATGTTAGCTTTTGACGGGCAGTATGGGTCCTTTTGAGCTGTACGATAGAAACGTTCAAAGTTGTAGAAGCATATCACCAGAGAAAGACGTTGATCAAAGTGCTGACATATGGGTATCTGCTATTCCGACTTGAACCTTGACTGTTAGGGTTATATCTTCACAGGGAACCTAATTATGAGGGAACTTTTTGAAAGCTGGTGGGGACCCTAGTGGTTTGCGTAACTGACCTCTAAGGTTAGCGAGGTTCCTGCTATGGTGAAGTGAAAGATCTTTCACTTCACATAGTGGGAAGAAGACAGGTGGGAACGAGCAGACCGAGAGCAAAACAAGTTCCAGTGGCGGGCTGTCTTCCTGGTCCTATTTCAATCTTTTTCATGGTATGGAACTCACTTTATACCTGCAACAGAGTAAAAGTTGCGGTAATGCTTACTCTCCTAGTCAATAGGGCTATTCAAACCAATCCCCCCTAAGCTGTTACTGCAAGAGCTGCAGGTCTGATCCTAGAATAGAAGCTCAACCAGTTGCCGGTACTCTTTCATCAGCTGCGGGATGCTTAGACGGTACTAGTGCTTGAGTAAGCGGTGCTCCCTTTCTGTTTATGGATAGAAAGAATATCTCCTTAGGAGAGTATTTTATGAGTTGACTGTAACCCGAAGGCTTCTTTCAATCGATCTAGTAGGTAAGAAATAAGATCTTTGTATAGTTAATGAATTAAAGCGAAACCACTAGGTTAGATCTCGTCTGTGATCCTTAGCTTGTTAATTGAGAGAGAAACCCCTATTATTGATCGTGGCCTTCATTGAGTGCATTTTTGGCTCTTTGACAAAGTAAGGCGGGAAGTCATGAGCAAGGCACTTACAAGGCCTTTCACATCTCAAATCCATGCATTAAGCCGCTAATCCCTTTTTTAGCAAAGTCCCAGCAGGCTACCTCATCAGGAATTCGAAATTCTTTCACCGAACCCCGGGGGGCATGATGAATACATTGATTATCTGGGTCTGATCCTCGCTAGAGGCCCGTCAACTATAATACACTGTTCGAAATTGATTCATTTCTGCCGAAACAAAACAGGATTGGCTAACTTAACCTTAGCAGTTTTGTGAGCAAACTTAGACGAATGCTTGCAAGACCAGCAAAGCCCTACTTATTAGGAGGGGACTCTTTGGCACCTTAAAGAAATTCCTTTACCTAGAGGATCAAGTGGTAGTTGATCAATGAACTAATATCTTTCGGTATAGGGCGAAGGTAAGGGCTTGGGCATGGCACGAGGGTTGTTAAGCTCACATCCGTTGTAAGACTTTGTAAGAAATGCTGGATTGTGCCCTCCGAGCAGAAGGTGTCCTCAGGGCTTAGTTGGGTTTGAGTAGAAATCCTGATTACGTCGAGTGGAGAGGAACTATTAGTAACCAAAACCTCAAAACGATATGACGTAACCCATTTCATCATAAAAAAATCCAAAATAAAGAAGTGGTATAGATGATTTTTTGTGAGCGGTATAGATTATTTAATAGCGTATTTTTATGAGCAGGAACTTTAACCGTTTACCGTGGTTGTAATTGTGAGATTAGCAAAGTATTGTAATAACATTGATAACCACGTATGGTCTCACGACTCATCCATGAGACGTGTGCCTTTGGTGTTGTTCAAAATGTTCAAATGAAGTTTATAGAAACGACTACTTTTTTATTTTCTTTCAATCTTCTAAGCTTATCAATAAATAAATTCAAAGAACAACTGAACATAATTGTCAACGTTAATGAATAAAATTGTCAACTTTGAAGGGACTTCAGAGTGACAGCTGATAATATCATTCTACGGTATCAAGAGTCTTCACATGAAAAATAAAATATACTTAGGTTTCTAGTTACTTTGTTTTATCAGCAAACGCTCCATCATCACTAAGTCGGACTGCAAGCATTTAATGGATAAAACCCCATTAAATTAAGTGGTTGTATCTTCTAATATAATAGATATAAAAGATTTAATGAAACTATTTTCTCCATATGTTTTCCATAATCCTCTATAACATACTCCCTCCGTCCCATTTTAATTGGCCTCTGACAAAAAAGTTTATTTTATGGTAGATGCAAAGAATCTGGACGTATATTTATTAACATGACAAGTTTACCCTATTAAATGTATTAAATGTATAATTACTTTTCTTATAAAAATGAATGCGATGGGTAAAATTGATGAAGGGAGATCGAATGGTTGATTTAAAATTGATGATGGTATAATAGGGATCAGTATGATTCAGAGAGATGGGGGAGGTGAATGGTGATGGAAGAGATCAGAGAGAATGAGATACCTTACCTTGGGAAGATCGCTGCCGCCATTGACCAAATACAATCAAACCTTTATTTTTTACTCAATTCACCTTGCCATATTATATAAACTATACTTTCATTTAGTTAATGAGTTAAAAAGAATTATGTAAACCTCAGCAACATGTTTTACGACGAAGATAATTTACATACGAGATGACTAGGCTATAATATCAAGATCGAAATCAAAACGTTAATGTGATACAAGATTTACCAAAAAACGGCATATTTGTTTTATGAGCAGATATCAATTAGACTTTCAAAAAGAAATGGATAAACAATCGTGCTAAAAATAAAATTTTATTGAGTAAGATTGACCACGACATTTAGAGCATCCACTATGGTGTTTCAAGAATGAGTTTTGCTAAACTCTGCCCACCGGGCAGAGGTTAAGGTGTAGTTAATACACACAAACTTTCCTAATTAACCAGAAAATGCATTAAATACACATTCAAATATAGTAATTTATAAGTTCATTTAATGTGTATTTAATGCATTTTCTTGATAATATTTAATTTATGTTTGAACAATTTATAAACCTCAAAAGCTATATTATTAGGTTCGTGATTTATAAATTAATGACATTGTGATGTGATTGGTTTTTCAAACTCGGTAGTCAAACTATAAGTATATATTATGTATATAGTTTTAGAAAGTATTATGTGTCACAAACATAATAGTCATGTTTTATCTAATACATGTTATGTTATTATTATTTTTGCAAGTTATACTAATAATCATTTAGAGTCGTTATATTATCTAGTGTCCATATATCATCACAATGCGTGCAACACAAAAGACTAAAACATATAACGTATTATATAAAACACAATTAAGCACTACTACACAAACTATTTTTTGAGACGCTATTTGGATACGGTTATCCGAAAAACCATATCAAAATAGAAAAAAAATTCTCTTTTGATACGGTTTAAAAAAACCCGTACTAATTAACAACTGTT
Source organism: Tanacetum coccineum (assembly GCA_026074375.1). Lineage (NCBI taxonomy): Eukaryota > Viridiplantae > Streptophyta > Magnoliopsida > Asterales > Asteraceae > Tanacetum > Tanacetum coccineum. The sequence continues at coordinate 1,656 of BQNB010050142.1, read as the reverse complement.
TGATGTGGTTTATAAATGTTTTCATTATTTGGTACGGTTATTTTAAAAACCGTACCAAATAATAGTATTTTTTGGTACTTAAAAATTTTCAAACCAAACATATGTTCCCCCAACGGAAACCGGTTGTTTATTCTCTTTCTTTTTCGTTCGGTCCCAATATTAACATGTTTATATTTACTTTTGATACTATTCGTTAAAATACCCGTGAATTTCACGGGTCTTTTAGCTAGTTTCTTATGTAAGACACTTTTTGTAAACTTAAAATATTTGAAACATGATATAAGTATAAAAATTAAAAAATATTCTCATATTTTGTGCCGCTTTAAGTCACGTCTTAAAAAATATCATTGCCCGCCATGGCTCTTAGGTTTGAGGTTTGGTCATGCCGCCACGTCACGCCTCACGCTATTTATAACCTTGGGTTTTTTACTAATTTAACTAAGTTTACTCTTTTATTAACTGTTCGTAAGAAAGTTGAACTTATGATTGTAGGGTTTTTCATATATACGTAGACATAATAGTAATAGCTTTTCATACTAAAGATATGAATGTAATAATAAAACAAACAAGCTTCAAATTAAGTATAGAAATACCTAGACATGTACAAGTGAAAATGCGAAACATTATTTTATGAGATTTTATGAAAAGCGTTTTTAAATTTGAATCTAATTAAAGTATGTATTTAAGTTAGCTCAAGTAAACTTAGAAATAATACAATTTATGAGATAAATATATAAACTCACATTGTGTTCAATGTATATCTTTTTGGCGTAGACTGTTAGAAGATTTTGTTTGTTTTAGACTTTTAGTTGGTTTTTTTGTTATTGAAACAACTTATAAAAGAGCTTGATATAACAAATTTTATTAGATTAAACAACCTACAAAATTAACGTTTTGGGTGAGTTTCAAATTAAGTCATGAAATAATGCGGTACTAATTTTTGTAACGAGTTTAGTAACCTTTACCGATGTGGTTTCATTCGATTTGCTGCATATTTTTTAAAAGGTTTCATGTATACTTGTTTGAATATTTCATCCAAAAGTTTATTCAACAAAATAATAATTTTGGTAATAAATAAAATGGCCAAAAAATGGGAAAAAAATGACTCGCTTGCGTTTTTCATTCCGGAACACTTGTACCCAAACGTGGTACATCGCGTTCTAGATCACTCAGATCGCAATCCTGATTACTAGTTTCCACGTTCCCAAACAGCATCATTCGGTGTACGAAAAGACATTGGTTCGGAGTACCAATGCACCGACCGGGTACACTGATTTGCATCGAATATCGGTCAAATCCGTCTCGAATCAGTCAAACCGAAATATAAAAGATGATGAAAAGTATTTTAATATGCTTTATTGGAAATACATATTAACCCACTTGAAAAGTGTTTTGATGATATACAAGTACTTATTAAGCATATATACCCGTTAAAATTTATATAGTAATATTTATTTTGATCATGTATATAGCAGTGAATAGCGTTCCATGTGACTATGAATTTTGAACATAATATATCTAAAGTATAAATGAAGTCTTGGGATGAATGAACATTCATGGAGTCTGGAGTCGTCTTCAGAGTTCATGAGAGACTAAGAAACTCTCATCACTTCATAAGGCATAACTCGGTAAGTGCAGTCATGAATCTAAAAAAAA
>BQNB010050141.1:5176-41662 GCA_026074375.1 Tanacetum coccineum | reverse complement strand
GCAATAAGATTGCAACAACACACAAAGGTGTAATACTTCTTCACTTGAGGATGGAGGTATTCTTCTCCTGCACTTGAGGAATTAAGCTTGGATCACTTGGAAACAAAGCTTTATGATTAAATGATCAAAGGATGTTGATGAGATGTGTGGGCTGTTTTAGAACAAAAAGAATGAGTGCAAAATGTGAGAAAATAGTGAGAAAAAGTTCAGTATTTATAGGATAAACTGGGGGAGCGTCTACCTAGGGGCGGTCCCCTTAAAATTAAGGGGGCCGCCCGTGTATTTAAGGGGGCCGCCCTAGACTAGGGCCTCCCCAGTTTGTCTTTTGTGTAGGGAGAATTTTCTGGAACTTTTCTAGCCATTTTAGGTCCGAAAATTTGAATTTCAAAATGTTTATTTTGAATAAAACATTTCTTTTAATTGTAGAAAATGTTTTGTAGTGTTTATAAGATGTTTACAACATTTTATAAAAGTGTGCGGTTAAATAAAAAATTCCTTTGATCATAAAATGCATTAAGCATTTATTTATTCATACCTTTAAGTGATGTAATTGTTGAAATGAAAATTTACTACTAATTACTTGTTTACGTTTAATTTTACGTTGAATGTTTTTATATTTTGTGATTATCAAAACGTAAAGATGTGAAAAAATATTAGTAATGTTTTTAGGCATTATATTTTATCAACAATCTCCCCCTTTTTGATGATTACAAAATTTAAACTCATTAAATGTAAAATTATTTTTAAACAAGTATTTAGTGATTTTTATGTCATTTCTCCCCCCTTTTGTAGAATCAAAAAGGCATCGTCGAGAGTTGCTAGTTAAATCGACGGAATAAATGATCCCCCTTGATGTGTGCTCCCCCTCGTTCGAGGGCACCAAGGAATCGAGCAATGGTTTCTTGGCTACAAAAACGAGTTAGAACAATACAAATATTTCTAACATGTAGCAAGAAGGAAGGAAAAATATGACAAGTGCAAGCAAACATCAAAGTAAAAGACACTTCATTCATTTAGGACAATGTGTGTAAAATACACACAAGCATAAATAAAAATAAATATGCCTTATAAGCATATTGGTACATCATCATAAAAAAAATCCTAACTAGCCATAGAAGGATTTTTGACTTGCTTGCGACACAAAAGGGGTTGACGATTATTTGTGGGCATATTACGAGATTAGTTGGTTGTTGATGGGGAGTTTGGAGCGGAGGCGGTTGTGGAAGGGTAATCCCTTTGAATTCTAAGAGGTGGATGTGGTCGAGTGAGGAGGAATTAAATCCAATTGATGTCCTCACTTAAAGCAAGGAATTGTTTTTGGGTGAAGATGCAACAAGGGCAATACCCAACATGGGTTTCAACTTGGTTAATGTTGAGGGTGTGTGGTAGGTTTGGAGAGTAAGGTGATGAGGGAATGTTGTTTTGTTGTTGAGAGAGATGCATTGCTAAGAGGTTTGATAGGTCTTGTAGTTGATTGATGTCATCAACTAGGCTTTCTCTACTTGGAGATAGAGATGATGTGTGTTGAGTTTGGTTGTGTTGAGTGTGATTGTCACTTTGAGGTGGAAATTAAGTGTGGGTTTCATGTGGATTAATGGGTGAAATGGGAAGTAGAGGATGTGAAACATCTAGAGGTGATGTGGAAGTGTCCTTGATGTGAGGATTTGGTAATGTTTGATTGGGGTGATTGTTTTCTTGAGATGGTTCATGATGAGGAGTGAGTGGTTTTGGTATTGGTGAAGTGAAATTGAGTACATTTGATGTGTTGCAAATGTTTGTTTTCTTTCTCCAAATGGGTTTCACACTCATTTTGGCTACCCTTGATGGTTTGGATGTGTGTTTGTTAGGAGATGTCATTGGTGAGGATGATGGTGATGAAGGTGAATGAGGATGTATTTATAGTGAGGGAAAGGTTCAAATAAGGAAGTATGAGCATTCAAAGGATCAATTCCAATAAATGTTTGTGAGTTTAGGGAAACAGTGGCTAAGACTAGGGGGTGTTTGGTTAAAAAGAGAAGAAAATATATTGTTTTCCCGTGCATGCCTAGGCCGGTCCCCTTAAAATTAAGGGGGCCGCCCTTTATGAATTAAGGGGGCCGCCTACTAGCATTTCCCAGATTTAAAAAAAATTGATTTTTCTTAAAAATTTTGTGAGGGTTTCAGTTTTGGTGGTTGATTTGCAGCAAGTCTATCCTTTTATGGCAATTAAGATATTTTAGCACATAACAATTAAGCATTCAATAAGATATAATGCATAGTTTTGGCATGTAGACATATAAAGATAAGAGATGAAGGCTAAACAAGATATAATGCACAAAAAGTTTACTTAGCAAGAGGATTAACAAGATAAACCAAACTTTTGTGCAAAAACTAGTGTGTGCCTAAATGCAACAAATGTGGAGTAGTGATTATTTCGACACTAAGACATGTAAGACCTAAGAAATAATCCAAATGCTCCTTGATTTAATTTTGCTCAACCAAGATTGTCAAGAAATATATATTAGTTATATATTTCAACAACAAGACCATGAACCAAACACTCCCGTATTAATCATGGAATTAGTTTAAGCTTGTCAAAAACTATATGTCAAGTATATATCATGGTGATGAGTATAGGTTTATTATTTTTAACTTGACAAAAGTTAAGTAGTGTTTGTTTTTATTTAAAAATCAAGTTCTTAAAAGGTTATGCCAAACGCCCCTTTATTTTATACCAATCACAAAATATATCAACATATATATGAAATCTCAACAATATATGAAAAATTGATTTTATGTGCTCCTAGTTGTGAGAAGGACTTTTTAGAAAATAATAGATTGGGACTATTGTGTATATGTATAATGAAAATGCAATAGAGTAGAAAATTTGTAAAAGTCGCTATGAACGTTTTCTCAATCTGTGATTTTGATTTAAAATAAAAACCTAGACAAAGAAACAAAAATTCAGTCGGTGTGATCACCCTTAAAGTCTGGGTTGGTCCCCTTAAAATTAAGTGGGCCGCTCTTTATGAATAAGAGGCCGCCCCGTTGAGAAAATTTTTATCAGAATTTTTATGGACAAACACTTTATCATTTCTTTATTATGCCAAAAACTTAATCAATTTGTTCCTACATTCCTAGACCTAGACTAAGTAGTTAAAAAGCTTCTTATTAAAGTGGTATAGTAAATATCCGGAATAGTTGTCTTCTGATGAGACCATTTCTATAGAGATATTCATTTTCGAATTATTACCATAAAGAAAGTGATGTGCGAATCTCAATGTGGGTTTTTTGTCTGATGCTGAACATTCTTCTTAAGTTTAATAGCCCTTTTGTTAACCCATATTATTTGAATGTCTATACCTAACGCATAGTCTACAAGCTTGTTTCATCCCTAGGCCTTGTTGACATGCCTTTTTTGGCGCTTACATATTCCGCTTCGGTTTTTGTAATTCAAAGCGGATTTCTTCTTTGAAACCAAGATGTAGGCAACATCCCATAAATTATGCCAAACTACCCTCAAATTGCTCCCTTGAGATCTACTAATCCCCCACGATCCGAATCCGCAAATTACTATAGTTTCTAATGCCATATCCCCTTGGAATACCATAATCCTAAATGCGAATTGCCGTTAATGTATCGAAAAGAACGCTTACCGCTTCTAGGTAAGGAGGTTTTTGGATTGGATCCGTTTGAAACGTCACAAAGGCAAATACTAAACATGATATCAAGCCTACTTTCCGTTAAGTATAATAAACTACCTAACATGCTCTATATTTGGTATAGCGACGGACTCACCCTACTTCTCTTTTGGTGAGTTTGCTCGTGGACATAGGTTTTTATTGGCTTAGAATCTTCTAGTCCCTAAATTTCCTTAATCATTCCTAGATATATTATGATTGAATTAAAAAATATTCCATCATCTTATTGTTTTATTGTAATCCTAGAAAAATTTAGTTCCCCCATCATAACTCATTTCACGAACTCTCATGCATAAACTTGGGCAAAGTCATCACATATTCTTGCAAGAATTGACCGAATATAATGTCTCAACATCTATTGGACAAAAATGAAGTTGGAGTCTTTCTTTTTAGTAAAGAGTATGTTATCTACCATTCCCATAGAGTAATCATGTTTAATAAGAAAGGCTTTTAATCGATCATACCAAGCTTTTAGGGCTTGTTTTAGACCATAAAGAGCTTTCTTAAGTCTATAGACATAATTAGGTTTTGCAAAGTCAATGAACCCGAGTTGTGCCACCTAAACCTCCTCATTGATAAAACCGTTAGGAATGCACCTCTTCACATACCATTTGGTATAACATAAAGTCTATTGCGCAAGGCATAAGCAAAAAGTATTCTTATGGAACTCTAGTCTAGCAACGGGTGCATAAGTTTCGAGTCATAATCAATTCCTTCTTGTTATTATAACAATGGGCCGACAAACCTAGCTTTGTTTCTAGTTACGACGCCATTTCATCGAGTTTAATTCTAAAAACCCAATTTGTTCCTATAATGGGTCATAACCATGGATTATGGGACTAGTTCCCAAACATCATTTGTTTTAAATTGGTTTAGTTCCTCTTTGCATGGCCATTACTCAATTTTCATCTTTAAATAGCCTCATTTTATTTTTAGGTTCTATTGTTAAATAAAGAATAAGAAATTGCCTTTAGTCTTGACTGCACCTAAGAGTTCTTTATTAGATTACCAATAACGTGTTTCTATGTGGATGAGTGGATATTGCGGAGGTATGAGAGATTGTGAATAGAGTAGAGACTTTTCAAAAGGCAATGTTTATTGACGTAGTTTGAGGCGAGCCTCAAGATGGAAGGGAGTTTGTTTCAATCCATAGTGGTTTTAAAGACTTTTTTTGATGCAAAACTAATCCCTACTTCTATGTTAAATATTATCCACTACTTATTTTTCCTTTCGCTACGTGATTCGTTGGCTATAGAAGATTTTCCATTTTTTTTTTTTATCGTGGTTTCATAGGTAATCCATTTGAAAAAATGGTTCTAATGAACAAATTTCTTTAAAAACTAGAAAGCACAACAAATGGCAATTCTCAAGTGACTACCAAAATTTCCCATCTATCGCTAATACAAAGTAATATTCATATACCAATTACCAATTACTAATTTGTTGAGTGAGACTACCATAAGCCTTCAAGAAATTACTTTAAAATCCTTCAAGGTCGCAAGCTTTAAGGATGAGAATTTATGGAAATTCCTATATGAGTTCTTCATTTGTTGACGAAGCCAAAGGATGCTTGTATATAGATTAACCCTCAGAAGAATATGATGATTAGCCATTTTGGTCCCCATCGTTTCATGAGTCCCGAAGGTATTGTTTCGAACATGTTTTGCATTTGATTCGAATACACATGCACGGTGAACATACTTCCGCCTTGAGTAAAATTGGTTGGTGGTGGATATTCCACATTGTATGATTAGTGTTAGAGTAATTTGGTCTCTTTGGATCTCTCCTGGGATGAGGTGTTTTGGAACGAGATGAAAGTATCTTTTCTTCTCGATGAGGTGTTTTAGACCTCATTGTTGTTTAGAAAAACCGACTTCCGGGTTTAAGCAGGTTGTAAAAATGATTTACCTCATCATCATTTGCGATAGAAGTTTTAGTATTGTTTATGATAATAAATTTTGATTTGAGTTTGGGTTAGATTCTATCAATTTTTCATTCGACTCGACTTCTTGAGCTCTTACAAAAAATTTACTTGTTTGGTTACGCTAGGGACACCCCTTGGTAAAATTAAATCCTAAACGGATTTATCTCCGAAAAGTTTGAGAACTTATTAATTTCTAAGTGGGTGACTACTATCATTAAAATTGATTTAGCCTAGATATTTCTTTTCTATAAGGCTTCTCATTTCCAACCTTTAAGGTCTTGACATAACATGCATTCTTCAATTTACTTCCTTACCTTTTTTCTAACCTAGAAAATTTATATCTTTTTAATTCTAGAACTTCATTCTCTAATACAATTTGTTATAGCTTGTTTTTAGAGATTTTATTTTAGCCATGAGTTTAGAGTAGTCCTAATTTCATAGTCTACTATATTCACTATCTAAGTCATTTTCGTTTAATGATGATTGGTTATCACTAAAGTATTCGGTTTCAGAAAGTACCTCATTAGAAGCTTTAGCCATAAGGCACTTTTCGTCCTTTGTTTTCTCCTCTTCATCTTCGTCGCTATCACTCTAAGATCCTCCAATAAATGCTCTTTGATCGTTGTTCTTTGGAGGCTTTGAACATTCTCCAATGAGGTGATTTGGATCACCACATCTAAAACATTTTCTTTCACTTTTAACATAACCATCATTTCTACTTTTTTGGAATGTTTTTCTATCGCCTCGTGGTTGTCTTACAAATCTTCCTCATCTCTTGAAGAATTTCTTGAATTCCTTTACGGCCATAGCATACTCTTTGTCTTCATTATCGGAGCTTGAGTTATCTTCATCACTTACTTCCTTTTTCACCTTTAATGCAAGAGATCTACTTTGGTCTTTCTTGCCTTTGACCGTTTTGAAATCTTTCTTTATTACTTCTTCATAAACTTTCAAGTTTCCAATTAGTTCGTCAAGAGGTAAGGTTGTTAGATTCTTTGATTCTTCAATCTTCGTGACTTTCGCGTGCCATTTTGGATGTAATGCCCTAAGAAATTCCCTAACACAATTTCTGCTAGAAAACCTTCATCCATTGCTTTTAGACATAAATAATAGTGTTAACATTTAGCAAATGCAATAATCTATTGACATACTTCTCCAGAATCATAAATGTTCATATTGTTGAATATGAAGATCTATTTTGTTAGCTTTGACTTGATTATACCTTGATGAGTGATCAAAAGTATCCCAAAATTTCTTTTGCGGTTATACACATAAAAATTAATTCGATTACTTTACGTGCAAAGCATTTATAAATAACCATTTTAGCTTCCATATTTTTTGCAATTTTCTTTTTAAGATCAACGTTTTTATTTATGAAAAGGTACAACTGTCATCCTTTATATGTTTCGGGATTATTTGAATAGGAGGAAATCCACCATCGAATAAGCATGCCAAAAGATCTAGATCATTTGACTTCAGATATAATTCAATCTTCTTTTACAATAAATAAATCCTTAACTTTCAATAGTGGTGGTCCTTTGTAAAGATTGCCCTTCAAAATATTTTTTTCCGATATCCATAGATCGATTCAAGTTTTAAAATACAAATTATTTTAAAATCTTGTTTGACTGCTTTTGAAGCACATTGTGGAAAACAAAAGGGGTCAATATTTATAACCAGTTTTTCTTTTTAATTAAGGTTTTTAAGTGTTTGAAAAAATTCTAGATTCGACTTATGTGAAATTCAACAACTAAAAGTTAGTATAGAAAAAAATAGAAAGAAAAAAGAGAAATTGCGCAATATAAACAATATACTTACTCTAAAGAATTAAATAAGATATATTAGAAAATCATGCACAGACAAAGATAAAGTAAGAACAATCTAACCAACAACGCGGGGATTTATAGTGGTTCAGAGTAACGAAGCCCCACTTATCGCCCTACTGATGATACGCACACCCCGAGCAACAAACTCGAGAGTTTTTCTTCACTATGTCAACAAGCTCCCTTATTGGCGGAGAAAACCGTACACAACGTTTGCTTACAACCGATTAACGAACACCAAGCTAAATTGTCGAGTTCTAATCTTAGCTAAACCAATCTATCACACACACGACTTTTTCACTACTTGGCACGAGACTTCACGACTTCTTCCAACTTCAAAGACTTCACGTCTCACCACAACTACTAATAACACCACTATCTACACACTTGGTAAAGATCACTACGATCTAACAATACTTACAAAGATCGCTAAGATTCAGCTACTACTCACAAAAACAAGATATTACAATTGAGATTACAAATATGTGATATGTAATGCAACAAAGTTGCAATATAACACTATAGGTGTAAATAGTTCATCACTTGAAGATGAAAAGTATTTTCTCTTGCACTTGATAATTGATCATTGGATCCCTGGAAACAAAGCTTTTATGATTAAATTACTAAGGATTTTAGTGAGATGTGTGGGTTGTTTTAAAACAGAAAGAATGAGTGCAAAAGGTGAGAAAATAGTGGAGAAAAGTCTAGTATTTATAGGACAAACTGGAGGAGCGTCAGTCTATGGGCGGTCCCCTTAAATAGGTGGGCGGTCCCCTTAAAATTAAGGGGGTGGCCCTTGTATTTAAGGGGGCCGCCCTAGACTGGGCGCTCCCCATTTTGTCCTTTTGTGTACGGAGAATTTTCTGGAACTTTCTAGCCGTTTTAGGTCCGAAAATTTGAATTCAAAATGTTTATTTTGAATAAAACATTTTTTTTAATTATAGAAAATGTTTTGTAATGTTTATAAAATTGTTTACAACATTTTATAAAAGTGTGAGGTTGAATAAAAATTTCCTTTGATCATAAAATGCATTAACCATTTATTTATTCATACCTTGAAGTGATATAATTTTTGAAATAAAAATTTACTACTAATTACTTGTTTATGTTTAATTTTACATTGAACGTTTTTATATTTTGTGATTATCAAAACGTAAAGATGTGAAAAAATATAAATAATGTTTTTAGGCATTATTTCTATCAACAAATCCTAAGCTTGTTTAGTCTTAGCCCTAAATGTCCTCTCATTAAACTCACTAGTTACTTATTCTATTGGGTGACCCCTAGCTTTTTTAGAGTTTTAGGATAGCCTTCATCCGGAGCATCGACTTGTAATGACGGTGACCCATTAAGATCTTGAACTAAGGGTTAATCGATCCTATCATATTCTACCGAAGGATATGACTTGGGCTCGGGCAAGCTCTCATCAAAGGTTACGTTGATAGATTCCTCAATTCTCATTGTTTCCTTGCTAAGCAGTCACACCCCGACAATTCAAGAAACACGGAATGCAACATAATGATCAATCATAACACAAGATACAAAATAGAGAAAACTACATTGCATAAACTCAAGTGATGTTCCAAATCGCAACTAAAATCCACAATCTCTTACAATTATTCCAATGCCCTCACAGGGGACCAAAATCCAAACGTATTGCATAACATCCAAAACTAGAATCAAAATAACAAGCAAGCAAGACTTGAAACGAAATTCCACTAGGGATACTACTAAGTCTGCTATCAATCACCAAACTATTACTCTTTCACTTTACCTGAAAATGAATGACTCTAATTCAACAATAAGTTGGTGAGCCGTAGGTTTGAATCTTAACCAAAGTCTTGCCTATACTTTCAAATAGTGGACAATAGTGCTATATGACAGTGAATTTATGCAAACAACCCTAGCATCACTGCTAACCAATAACCATATGTCACTTACGCACCTAAAGGGCCTACCAGCTGGAGTACTAAAATTAGGGCAGGACCACACACAAACCTGGGTAGGCGTACCCATCTGCTCCAATAATCACATAAATACTGGGTAGGCGTACCCATCTGATCCAATAATCTCACAAACACTGGGTAGAAGAACCCATCCGATCCAAACAATCATGCATCACATAATATTCAATTAGCAGTTATAAGCACATAACTTGTCCCAAAAACAAAACCATACTTCGCACAGATCAATTCAAAACATTTCAAAACACATTTGAGTAACATTTTCCCCCAACGGAAAAACCAGTAAAAAGTGGGGTTACGAGAACTCACCTCAAGCAAGTCTTTAGCTACCCAATCTCAATCACACAAGCAAATGCAACGACGTCCGCACACGACCTAGTCCAGTTAATGTCCCAATTTAATCATCCAATTCCAAAACCATCTTTACGTTTGATGCATAGAGTTTAGACGCGTTGTACAATTACCTAAAACAGTTTTTATTGATGTGATGGTTGACGACTTAGCTCCACAATCATATCAATCTCATTCTCCGATAATACATACTTATACTATTTAGCGTAAATAGATAAGTAATATAATAAATATTTATAATTATTAATTATAAATTACTCGACAATTCCATTCGTAACCTTAGCCACTTCAAATAATCATTTATACGGTTGAAATGAACGTTTACCATAATAAATACTTTAAAGAAGCTTCGAGAAAAATTGTAATTTCCCGTCTTTTAGTGAATTATTAAATAAGATAAAAATAAAATTAAATATTATTTTCTTATTAAAAAAAATCAAAAAAACATGTTTTTAAGAGAATTTCAAGTATAAAACTTTTTTAACGTAATTTGACATACTTCGAACGTTTATACAACGTTTTCCAAGGTTTCAAACCTTATTTTCAACATTTTTCACAAATTCGACACTTTTCGACAAAATTCCAAAATCTCCATCGTTAACGTTTACCAACACGTTTTCTCCAAAATATCATTCAATATCACTTCGTAAATACCTTTTCACTTTTAAAAGTCCGTCAAAATTCTCATAACTACTAAATATCGATTATTGGGCCTTAAGGCCCAACAAGGGTCTATTAGGATATTCATAAGTCCAAAATACGATCCAAGTCCAAAACCAAAGTCCATTTACCTATATAAGTATATACTTATATGTAGAAATAATCCGGACCACAATAAGCCCCTCTATTAAGCCGCAGCTCAAATGGGCTTATTGGGCCGTGAGTCCATAAACTCCAAAATACGTATATTAAGCTTTAAGATAAGCTAATTTGGTTACTACCAAAAGCCTTAAAATAGTCCACAAACATACGCCATAACACAAAATAATCAAAAATCACTTCCCTTGTGATTACCAAACAAGCCGTGAGCCATAAGCTCAAAATAAGCCAATAAATGCTTAAAAATAATCCCGCAATAAGCTATACAAGCTATTATAAAAATAAGCTATCTAGCAACATATATTATTCAACCATCACGACCACAACATCAAAACTACAAAATTCGCCTTTTTTGTTTTTACTATTCACGAACCAAACACCCCTTAAATCATCCGTTTCGTTTCTGAAAATCGATTTTCACAACGATCAACTTGTACAACTAACATCTATGCATCAAAATAAACCCAAAAGGACAAAGGAAATTTAAATTTGAAAACTTACAAGAAAATCTTCAAATTTATAGATTTCGTCACGAACCGGACAACCCAAACGTTGTTTAAATGAATAACCAAACACTAGAATCAACCCCAAATATTTATGTCTTCATGTTTTCTTGATCAATCTTCAAAAATTTATGTGTTTCTTGTTTGTTTTGTATTCGGCCGGATATACACACACACACAAGTGTATGTGTTTTTTTGAAATGAAAAATGATGAGGAAATGATCTTAGTGGACGCATATTTGTGTACAAATGGGACAATCTTGCTAAAAAAGCCATGTTGTTCCCTTCTCTTGCTATTACTGGTCAAGGGATCCTAGGGAGTCCCGGGCCTTTCTTTTCGTGTCAGGATCGCTTAAATGCTTATAAAACTCAACCGTAAAATTTACCCCAAAGTTAATTAGCATTTTTATTCACTTTAAAAATACTTTTCCATTAACCTATAGTATTCACATGACATATTTTCACTTTACACCCTTCAAAACTCAATTTGGACATTAACAGACGTGTCGGACTCGCTTTTTGGCATTTTTAAAATTCACGGGTCAAACCCTCCGGAATATCACCAAAACACCATAATACTTCCCAACGGGATATAATCACAATAAACCTTAAATCATCACATATCTCATAAATATCACCACCGTCAACACGGTACAAATCTGAATAAACTGACCAAAGTCAAATAGTCAAAGGACTATAAATGAGACATCACTAACAAATGCGGGTACTTCAATTCATCTGATCTTCACGTTCCTACGTGAATTCAGGACCACGTTTCGAATTCCATCGAACCTTGACGATGGCAATCCTACTATGCTTCAACTTCTTAAACTCTCTTTCTAAAATTTCCACAGGTTCTTCCACAAAATTTAACTTAGCATCAACTCGAATCTCATCCAAAGGCACTTTCAGTGTTGGATCAGCAAAACACTTCTTAAGGTTCGACACGTGGAACGTGTCATGAACACCATTCAATTCCTCAGGCAAATCTAACCGATAGCCACAGGGCCTACTTTCTCAATAATCCAAACGCCCACAATCAGAGGTGATAACTTTTCCCTTCTTCCCAAAGTGTAACCACAAAACACCTTTCTAAGGCGACACTATGAGCAACGAACAAAGTCACAAACACTAACTCTAGAGGTTTCCTCCGCCTTATCACATAACTTTTCAGACAAGCACGCGCAGACCATAAGTTCTATCCTTAATTCTAGCGAGATCAATCTCTGTAGACCTCTTACACTAACTCAGGTCCTATCAACTAACCTTCTCCAACCTCAGTCTACATAATTGGCGAACGAGACTTTCTACCATACAATGCCTCAAACGGAGCACATCTCACATTAAAATGATAACTATTGTTATACAAAAACTCAACCAACGGAAGATGAACATCCCAACTCCCTCCGAAGTCTAGGACGTACGCTTTAAGCATGTCTTCCAAAGTCTGAATAGTACACTCACTCTAACCATCGGTCTGAGGATGATAAGCCGTACTCATGTCTAAACGAGTTCCTAATGCCTCTTGCATTGACTGCCAAAACCTTGATGTGAAACAACTATCACGATTCGATATAATCGAGATTGGCACACCATGTCTAGCAACTATCTTATTCTAATACAATCTAGCCTACCTTTCCATCTTATAATCCTCACGCATAGGTAGAAAATGAGCAGACTTAGTCAATCGGTCCACAATGACCCAGATTGTGTCAAGTCCACTACTAGTCCTAGGCAACATAGTCACAAAATCCATAGTTATCCCTTCCCATTTCTATACAGGAATCTCAGGTTTCTGGAGCAAGCCAGATGGCCTTTGATGCTCAGCCTTAACCTTCAAACAAGTCAACAGTTACTACATACTCACTATATCTTTTTCATTCCAGGCCGCCAATACCTATCGCCTCAAGTCATATGACATCTATCAGCTCCTGGTGAACAGGATTACTTTGACTTTGGGGCTCATCCATATTAGATTCATCACCTCACCCTTCAAAGGTACCCATATTCAATCCAGGTAGTACAAAGTTCCATCACTTCTCTATTTTATCATCTCATCTAAACCTTTCTGTAATATTGTAAATTCATCTACAGTCTCCTTCCGAGCCGCCAATATCCTATCCTGATACACTAATGAGTAGGATCATATCATAGCTCTAACTCTCTTAGCTTTAACTCTTTCCTTACTACTTTAGTGCATTTAGCCCCACATTCGCCTTATCCAAGATGTAGAAAATTTTCAACAGTTATAATCAATAAACAACTCTATCCACGACGCTGTCGCATATTCAACTCTTTCTAATCAAAAGATAGCTGAAGAACTCTTATATCCATATAGATGACACTCTTTTTCCATACTGATAATGTCTCCAGATCTTAATGCAAACACGACCGCGACGCCACTCTAAATCGTAAAGGTTTAGTATAATCTCATTCTCATGAATATGTTTACAGCCTAGATGAATATAGGCTTTCACCTACTCTTTGCATTAACACACAGCCTAAGTCCTATTCCCGACGCATCACAATTATAACCATAAAATCTTCCCTAGTCCATGCGGGGAAGCTAGAACAGCGCATTGGAACAACTTATCCTTCAAAGGTTTGGAATGCCAATTCCTGTTTCCTCACTCCCAATCAAAAGTCTAACTTTTCTGAGTCAGGATAGTAAGAGACTTAGATTACTTCGAAAGTTCTACAATGAAGCCATCAGTATTACCCACCAATCCTAAAACGAACGATACAACAGTCGAGTTCTAGGGGCTTTCCAATTCTTAACAGCTTCAATCTTACTAGGGTCCACATGAATTCCATTACCATTTATCATATGCCCAAGAAACTGCACTTCTCTTAGCCAGAATTCACACTAGAACAACATAGCATAGACAGTTATCTCCTTTTTTTGAGATCAGGTTCCAAGACTAACCATTAAATGTTCTACATGCTCCTCTTTGAGTCTTAGAGTATTTAAGATATCGTCTATAAACACTATCATAAACTTATCAACATACGGCCTATAAACTCTATTCATCAAATCCATAAATATTGTTGGTGCATTAGTCAGACCAAAGGGCATTACAGTGAACTCAAAATGTCCATAACGAGTCCTAAACGCAGTCTTTGGTATGTCATCCTCGTGCACTCTCAGCTGATGGTATCCAGACCTAAGATCTATCTTTGAGAAAAACTACGACCCTTGCAGTTGATCAAATAGATCATCAATTCTAGGAAGCGGATAACGATTCTTAACAGTCAACCTGTTCAATTCTCTATAATCAATGCACATCCTAAAAGAACCATCCTTTTTCTTAACGAACAATACCGGTGCTCCCCAAGGCGATGAGCTTGGTCGAATGAAACCCTTGTCTTGAAGTTCCTTGAGTTGTCCCGACAACTCTTCCAATTCAGAAGGTGTCAAACGATACGGAGACTTTGCTATCGGCGTTGCTCCGAGGATTAACTCAATCCGAAACTCAATTTCCCGAATAGGCAGTAATCCAGATAGATCATCCAGGAATACCTTAGGAAAATCTCTTACCATAACAATCTCTTCCTGTTTCTTATCACTAGCCTTAGCTCTCATCAACAATCTCGCTTTCTCTTCCGGTCTCTCTCCTACTACTCTAAGCACCTTTCCATCCAGTAGTGGTATCCTTACTACCTTCTCATGACAAATTATTTCAGCCTTATAGTGAGACAACCAGTCCATACCTATAATCACATCAAAACTCCTATGTCTAAAAGGTATCAAATCAATGTCAAAGACATGGCCCTTGATTTCCAGTTTGCAGCCCTTAATAACTTTATCAATCTCTACTAGTTGCCCGCTAGCTATCTCAATCTCATATCTGAAACCTAAGTCACTGGGTTCTAAGCCTAACAGAGGTATAAAAGTAGTAGAAACAAAACTATAGTCGGCACCAGAGTTAAATAGGATAGTGGTAGAATGATTGTTCAAAGTAAACGTACCCTTGGGCCAAGTACCTGTATTCTCTCTTCCTACAGGGTTTACAATGGTAGCAAAAACATTCCCAGTCCTAGTCCTCTTATTACCATCACCTTTTCACCTCAATCCTTGCTACGGGTTCCCCCGACATTTCCCCTCATTTCTCAACCTTCTATTGATCCATGTCACACTTAGCCTCATCAGTAGTGCACCCAGAAATCTGTGGGGGGGGGGGGGGGGGGGGGGGGGGGGGGGGGGGTGGGGGGGGGGGGGTAACACATGCTTACTGCATAGTCCTTTGCTCCGTTGCCTGCCACCATACCCGCAGGATTTTGTAATGCAAGGCCATACACATACCTCTCAATCATCCTACTCTCAAGAGTTGCCAAATGTGGAACTAACCTAGCCACCTCATGAAACCTATCAGTATACGCAGCATGGCCAGCCCCGACCCTGGCGTAATTCCACAACTTAGATTCCAACTTTTGCATCTCATGACTAGGACAAAACTCTTGTATCATCATAAACTTAAAGTCATTCCATGACATACTAACAACAACTTCCTGGCTTAGCGTGCGGATCTGAGAGTTTCACCATGTTAAATCCTTACACACAAATAAACCAGCAGTGTATTTCACTTTTTGGTCAATACTACAACTACTCATATCATGCACATATTCATTTCTCATCCACGATAAGAACTATAATACCTCTTCGTAACCATTTTTTTAAAACACTTTTCCTTTATAAAACATTTTCAAAATTGACAATTTCAGTCCCTGAGGTTTTATAAAAAATTGTTTTGGGCCAGGGTCTGGGCTTGGGTTATGTATTGGGCCCAACTGGGTGTGCTTGGGCCCAATAAGGGTTTGTGGGCTTGTATTGGGCCCAATTAAGTGTGTCTGGGCCCAATAAGGTTTAGGCTTATGTTATTGGGCTTTTTAAGGCCCAATAAGGTTTGGGTGGGTTTTGTGTGTACAATGGCTGAGATTGGCTTGTTCAAGGGCTAGGATCGGGCCTTCAAAGTCTTCATAGTCTCTGTCAATTGCACACAAATGGGCTGTTGTCATTGATTGAGGGCCCATTTGGTCTTCACAGTCTTCATCAATATACTATTGGGCTTTCCCGGCCCATCAGATGGGTTGAGATTGCATCCAATAGTATTCTTCAATTACGGCTCCGGTTTTGACTGTTAATTTGTTGAGTTGACTTTGACTTTGACTTTTCTGGTCTTTGGCTTTGATTTAGCTTCGTCCTTCACAGCTTTTCCATTCCGAGTCCGGTTTTGTCGTTTTGGCTTTGTTTTTCGTCCTTTTCTTGGTTATCCGTTCCTGCACAATACATTTAGCAAAACAAGCGTATCTTTGGCATTTTAAGTCCGTTTTTGGTTATTTCAGCTCGTTTTTAAAGGTAAAAGGTATGTGTATTTAAGCACATACCAGCATCCTTTCCCAATCATATTCAATATTGAGCTCACACATTTCAATGGTTGACATAACTAAAGCACCAAACTACGAACACGCGAAAGCAAATAAACGCGGAACACCGCGCACATAGATCCTATACCCAACTAAACGACAGATCTTAGATTATAGTCTAGGCCAATCCACCTAGTTCTCTATAACCTTGGCTGTGATTACCAATCTGTCACACCCCGATAATGGCGGAAACTCAGGAATACAACATAATGATCAATCATAACACAAGATACAAAATAAAGAAAACTACATTGCATAAACTTCAAGTGCTATGAAGACCATCAACCTCGAACAACCTCGAGGGATGTCCCAAATCGCAACTAAAATCCATAATCTCTTGTTATTTAAATGCCCTCACAGGGGTCCATAATCCAAACTTAATCCAAAACATCCAAATACTATAGCCAAATAAACTAAACAAGCAAGACTTTACATGAAATTCCACTCGGGACACTTCTAAGTCTGCTATCAAAATCACCAAACTATTCTTCTTTCACTTCACTTGAAAATGATACTCGAAAACGTCAACAATAACGTTGGTGAGCTTGTAGGTTTGACCTTAAACCCAAAATCTATGCCAATATTTCAACAGTGGACAATAGTGCTATATGACAGTGAATATATGCAAATGCCTCGCTCTCCAATAAATCACAACCAACTTCCCGGTGTTTCTTAGTTTTGGAAAACCCACCCCGTTGCTTACGTAGTGGGAAAATCCATCAACACCTTCTTCCTAATATTGCAAGGATTAGATGTCTTAAGTTTGAAAACTCAACCTAGAACCTTTCTTCCAAGTGAGAATACACACACAGACCCAAGTCCCCAAGAAATAAAGATGTCTTAGTTTTGAACCCCCACCTCGGTTAGCGGGAGTGGGCTATCTACGACAACATCTATTACTTGCTCCATATAATCAAAGGTAATGCTTGTAATTGTGGCATTAAATCTTTTCAAAACTTTTGCTTTTAAAGAATCAAGTCACAAATTTGAAGCTTTTTCTGAAAACATCGATTGACTTAGCCGAATTGAATCGAACACGTATGATTAGGCGGATTAGAAGCTTATGGGAGAAAAAGAACACAAGTTACTCATATGAGTTTTTAGATGAATCTTGCTTGACACTTAGACTTATATTTAACTCTATCATTTCTCGTTCTTCACTTAAGAATTCAAAGCAATAGAATTCGTGAAAGCTTTGGCCTAAAAGAACTAGCTAGGGCTCAACACGCCCGATCGAGTCAAAAATTTATTCTTACTCTACCCAAAAAGACAAAAACACTTATTCTATTTTTTAAATTTTTAATTTTTTTTTTTTTTTTTTTTTTTTTTTTTTTTTCATTTTTTTTTTTTGGTATTTTTGCAAAAATTTGGTGTAAAAACGGGAATTTGGTACGTGATAAACAACGGCCTGCAGGCAAACATCACAACGTAATTCCCCCCCCATACTAGAACTAAACATCATACCTTCGATGTTCACAAAGGGGTAACCTACCGTAAATCTAAGGCCGTTTATGAAGTATGCCAAAAGATAAACTTAGTCATAAGATTTGGATACTGGATTCCCAAATTAACTGAGGATGGAAGCTCGAGTTACAAAATGACATAGTTATCGAGAGCCTCACAATCCCGTAATACCTGGACATACAATACAAAGCACACCAAACACGGGTAATGGAAAATATAAACCTCTCACACAAAAACACATATTATTACATAACTACGGAAGAAGCATGGGGTTCCTCCACGAAGCGCTTTGTTTAGGTCCCACGCTTGACCCGTCCCCCGATTTATGGTCCATGGGAACGTTTTTGGAGAATCCGGGACAACTCGGTTGGGTATGTCCCCCCCTCCAAAGTAATGTTTGATACGATGACCATTCACTTTAAAGTTGGGCCCGGAGTTTTGAGATAGCTCGACGGTGCCATAAGGAAAAACTTGGACAACGGTGAATGGTCCAGACCAACGGGATTTTAATTTGCCCGAGAAAATCTTCAGTCTAGAATTGAAGAGGAGGACACGATCACCAACGTTGAAAACGCGGTTTTTGATCTTAGCATCGTGTATCCTCTTGGTTTTCTCTTTATAGATCAGAGAGTTCTCGTAGGCCTGATCACGAAGTTCATTTAGTTCATTCAGTTGAACTTTCCGTGAATCACCCGCTGTTTGAACATCAAAATTTGTATGCTTGAGAGCCCAGTAGGCTTTGTGCTCTAGCTCGATCGGTAGATGACATGCCTTCCCGTACACAAGTTTATATGGAGTACACCCGATGGGTGTTTTGTACGCTGTGCGGAAGGCCCATAAAGCATCATCTAGTTTATCCGACCAGGAGGCACGATTTTCTCCCACGGTTCTTTCAAGAATACGCTTTAAACCACGATTTGACACCTCAACTTGCCCACTTGTTTGTGGGTGATATGCGGTGGAGAGACGATGAGTTACTCCATACTTAAGCATGACTTTTGTAAATTGGTCATTGCAGAAGTGAGTTCCGCGATCACTTATGATAGCTCGGGGTGCACCAAATCGAGAGAAGAGAGTTTTCAAAAATTTGCAGACAACTCGGGCATCATTGGTGGGGAGCGCTTTTGCTTCAACCCATTTTGACAAATAGTCAACAGCCACGAGTATGTACTTGTTCCCTCTTGAAGACGGAAACGGCCCCATAAAATCAATGCCCCAGATGTCAAAGATTTCGCAAACTTGGATGGAGTTTTGTGGCATCTCATCACGTTGCGTAATTTTTCCTTGACGTTGACAAATGTCACAACGGGTGGAAACAAAGACATGGGCATCCTTGTGATGGTGGGCCAATAGAATCCTGAAATCAAAGATCTTTCTTTTGCTGTGATAATTTGGCACCTATAGTGTCCCCCAGTAGGTCCACAGTGGCAAGCTTTGAAGAATGTCTATACTTCTGCCCAGAAACACAACGTCTTATCACTGATCAGCACAGATCTTAAACGAGAAAGGATCATCCCAGAAAAGTGTTTGACATCCTTGAAGAATTTTATATTTTTTGTTGGGATGTCGATTCCCTTGATAACAAATTTTCCCCGCATGGTTAGGTTGCAAAATCGGCAAACCATGGGGTACTTTGAGATCTTGAAGAGGCAATCCGATACCTCAAGAGTCTCGAGAGGAAATGCTTCATTGATTTCTTTGTTCTCGAGTTTGTCTTGATGCGGATTTTCGAGTCTGGACAGATGATCGGCGGCGAGATTTTCAGCTCCTTTTTTGTCTCGAATTTCAATGTCAAACTCTTGGAGCAATAAGATCCACCGCATGAGTCTTGCCTTAGCATCCTTTTTGGCAAAGAGATACTTGATGGCAGAGTGGTCAGTATACACTATGCTTTTTGACATAACAAGATATGACCGAAACTTCTCAAAGGCATACACCACAGCAAGTAATTCTTTTTCCGTAGTAGTGTAATGAGTTTGAGCCTCGTTCATAGTCTTGCTAGCATAGTGTATAGGTTGAAAATGCTTGTTTTTTCTTTGCCCGAGGACTGCCCCAATTGCGAAGTCGCTAGCATCGCACATCAGTTCAAAAGGCAAGTCCCAGTCGGGAGCAATTAAGATCGGAGCCTCAGTCAATCTTCTTTTGAGTGTGTTAAAGGAATCGACACACTCTTCAGAAAAGACAAACGGAGTCTCTTTTTCAAGCAAATGAGTCATAGGACGGGCAATTTTCGAGAAGTCCTGAATGAATCGCCGGTAAAAACCGGCGTGCCCAAGGAAACTACGGACACCTTTGACTGAAGTCGGATGAGGGAGTTTAGCTATTACTTCGACTTTAGCTCTATCAACCTCAAGTCCCGACTTAGAAATTTTATGTCCGAGAACTATGCCTTCCTTTACCATGAAATGGCTCTTTTCCCAGTTTAGAGACAAATTGGTGTCTTCACACCGTTTCAACATCTTTTCTAAATGGGTTAGGCACGTGGAGAAAGAGTCTCCAAAGACCGAAAAGTCATCCATGAATACTTCCATCGTTTTTTCCACTCAAATCGTGGAAGATTGCCCTCATACATCTTTGAACGTGCAGGGCATTGCATAGCCCAAAAGGGCATGCGACGATAGGCCAAAAGTTCCGTATGGGCATTTGAAGGAGTGTCTTTCTTGATCTTTTTGGTCAATCCGGGATCTGAAAGTAACCGAGAAAACCGAACAGGAAACAGTAGTATTCATTTCCTGCTAGTCTTTCGAGCATTTGGTCCATAAAAGGCAAAGGGAAGTGATCTTTTCTTCCCGGGTGGCTTCATTAAGTTTACTGTAATCAATACATACTTCGCCATCCCGGTGACCAATCGAGTAGGAACAGCTCTTTCTCTTCATTTGAATGACAGTCATGACATACCTCCTTTTTTTAGTTACACAGTGTACCCGTGCTCACCAAGGGCTGTCAAGATGTGTAAAATCAATCCAGCGTCAAGGAGTTTTTCAACCTCCTTTTTTATAACATCGTGAATTTTTGGGTTTACCCTTCTCTGACTTTGCACAGATGGTTCATAGTCCTCTTCCATTAAAATTTTGTGAGTACAAAATTCCGGGCTAACACCCTTTATGTCGGAGAGTTTCCAAGCGATGGCTCGCTTGTGGGACTTGAGAACCTTTAAAAGAGCTGCCTTTTCCTCATCTTTTAAGTCTTTAGCAATTATGACAGGCAACTTGTCGTCACCTTCCAAAAATGCGTACTCAAGATGGGGTGGCAGTTCCTTGAGTTCAACCTCGGGAGGTTCATTAATGGAAGGTTCAACGGTTTTAGCTTCACAGAGTTTGAGTTCTTTCCTACCTCCAGGCATATATTGTTCATGATTTGGGAGGGGGGTGGTGGTTCACTGTTCAAAATTGCCTCTAGAATCAGGATGTCCCCCTCAGGATCCTGATAAGTTGGATCAACTTCAGATGAAGTTGGATCATCTTCTAGAGCAAGAAACGAATCTGCTTCTTCCATTAAGAGAAAATCACTGTCCCCGAAAGGAGTGAGAGTTGGAGAAGCAGTAGAAACAATAGGCTCAAAATATGGAGTGGGATTGCATATCCATCTTGCGCGACCCACACTACACAGAAAATCCTAGGACTCTTGAGAATAATCATCACAGAAGCCAATCGATGATGTCGATTTGTTGACACGTCCATAATGGTTTTAATCAGCTGTGTATTTTTGAAGTTTAGGTCCAGAGTTCGAATGTGATGGCTTCTTGCCAACACGTAAGGGTAATCTCGCCTTCCATAGACATCTATCAAATCATGACTTGTTTTCAAGAAACATCGCCCGAGAATTAAAGGGACTCGGGGTCCTGGTTCACAATCAACAACTACGAAGTCAGCTGAACTTGAAATTTTCCCTTGGGGGGGGGGGTTTTTCTTTATAAAGACATCTCAGCAATACCGATTGGTTTTTCAGGATTGAACGGTCTGCAAGTTCTAATGTCATGCAATTGGGGTCAATTCAGGAAAGAGATAGACTTTTCCATACAGAATAAGCAATGAGATTAATGCTCGCACCAAATCCGGCCAATGCGTTGCAAGTAGTATCCCCGTAAATTCACATGGAAATCAGAAATCCGCCAGGGTTTCTCCAAGTTTTCTTCTCTTCTTGGTAATTTTGTTGAGGATAGACCGCTATCACATTTTCTCATTTAAAAAGGAGTCCATGCCAATTCGCTATGTTTTTTCCTTGTTTCCAATCAAAAGTTATAAAGTTGAAGGCAAAATTATGGCATGAGCATCAAGGCATCGTAAAGCTAATCTCGAAACTTAAATCCCTAAAGATATCATAGAATTTCTTCACGATTTGGTCGTTAGCTTTTCCTTTCACGCCTTTCATCCATTTTCTTCGAGATGGAAAATGGAATTGATGCTTTAGGAACTGGAGAAAACAACAGGAGCAACATTTGGCTCAGGATTTGGATTACGAGTCTGAATTTGAACAACAGGAGGTTGGACGTCTTCGGTGGTCTTCCGTTATTAGTAGGAGCATCGTGTCCTTTTTTCACCTCGTGTCAAGAGTACATGCTTTTCCGGGTCCTTGTATGGAGACACCACTCGGGTAGTGATACTATTAAATCTTGCCTTTGGGTTGGTAACAAAAGTGTTACCAAGGTAAGGAGTTTCCAGAACCGGAAGTAGAAGCTGTATTAGCAGGAACAAATTTTGAAAGCATGTCAGTCAAATTTGCCATTTTGGGATTGCAGTTTTGAACCTTGGTTTTGCATTTTCTCCACACTCATCATTGGCTGTGACAATCTTTCAAAATCTGTTTTTTGACACAACGAGTGTCTGAGAGCAGGTCCTTATGGAGCTAACCTGGTTGAATAAACTACCGGTTGATGAACCGGAGGGTCGTTAAATCAGACCTTGGATTGAAATTGTATCCTCTGTTTTGATTGAAGTTATTTTCTCTCGATTGAAATTGATGTTTGACTATTTTGCATGAGGATTCTGAACGTGGAGGAAAACCAGGAGGTCGAATTTGATTTGAGAACCATTCGGAGGGTCGATAACAGAATTAGCTTGATTGAAATGGCCTGCAGCGGGCTCTGGGACAACCTACTCCTTAATGTTGTCATTGTACATGTTGCTGTTAGTGCTGACAGTATTTGATAAGAATGACCTTCCCCCACAAGTTAACAACTTGTTCAAACCGCTTTTACGGGGGCGGAAGCATGGGGGTTTGGTTCTTTCTATCTTAATTATGCCCGAACCATTCATTGAGGTTCAGCACATCATAAAAATACTGGGTGAAGAGCTTGTACTCCATTTTAAAGCTATAACAGCTTTGTTTCTTGACTGACGAACTTAGACTAGCTCTCGATAATTTTTAAAAACATTGCTCGGGAGGCATTTTTGGTCTATAAGCTACCACCGGCAGCTGAGTTCAATGAATCTTGATCATTTTAGTTAAGGGCATTTTAAATTTTAAAGAAAATGTAACGAGTGATCAATTCTGAAAACCCATGATTGAGTGCATCCCTTAAAAGATCATTGAAAACGAACCCAAGCCTCATAAACGTCACATCAAATTTTTTTGCAGAAACGCAATCTGATTTCATTTCTAGATTTGACGTTTTAGAGGGCGGGAAGAAATTTGTTAATAATTTCGAAACAAGATCTCCCATGTTCAATCGACGAGGGGGTTTCTTTTTCTAGCCAAATAACCGGGGCTGCACCCTTCGAGAGAAAACGGAAAAGCATAAGCTAAACCGACGAATATCGGTACGTTCCGTAATCTTCATCGTAGAAGTAATTCTTGTTGAAATAACGATGTTGAGCATGTGGTTCTTCTTTAATCGTGTCCAAAAAATTGCTTGTTTTGACAAGATTCAGAAGACCAATGCTTGATCTCAATTATTTCGCGGTGATTTTCCCCGGAATAACTAACGCAATCCTCGAACCCTCGTGGGGTGTTCGAGCAATTTGCGCCAAGTACGATTATCAGCCATCGCAACTATGGTAGGATTACAGGTTTTTTCTCAAGGTTAGATGATTCAACAGAAGTTTGTCGAACTTGTGGTTGTCGACGTCTACGGGCTTGAGAACGAGTGCGCATGCACAAAATAGGAGTACAAAAGGAAAATTTACACTAAATTTTTTTTTTTTTTTTTGGTTTTTCAAAGATTGATTCACAATTTATTTTAACGGACAAGGAGATAGGACAACTTAAACCAATTAATCTGCTTACTTCACGGTAGCTCTCAAAAAGATAAACTCACAGGTGAAGACGTAGGAGTTAGGAATAAGCGCGAGCTTATTTTCTCCTTTCGGGTTCGTAGTTCTTAGGAACACACCCCCCTTATACCCACTTTATAGGTTTATTTAACTTTTCGAGGTGAGCCGTACGTCGTAAGAGACACAAAAGGCAAGTTTTTAATCTGTATGAGTATCGAGTTGGGAACCAACAAGGGTTCAGCGGGGGCTGGGAACTTATTCAGTTACATAAACCATTTCAGTTGAGACACAGGTCATATTATAAAAATATTGGTATTTTACCAATTGTGAATATTTATTTCTTTTTAATTATAGACAATGTTTTTACAAATTTCTATGAGATTTTTTTTTTTTTTTTTTTATTATATTAGTTTTTATGGTTTTAGTGTATATTATTTTACTTTATATGTTTATATTCTATGTGTGAGATGAGTATATTATCGAATTGCAGAAATATACTAAAAAGAAATAGAAAAATATTTTTGTACTTTTTTTTTTTCTAAATTTTTTTTTTTTTTTTTTCTATATTTTTATAATTAAAAAGAAAATATTCACAGTTTCCGAAAAGCAATGTTCAAACGTCAAAGACAAACGGTTGCCACACCACCCTGCAACGACGCGCCAAAAATTGATCGGTTGAAATTTACACTAATATATATATAATATATATTAAAATATAAATAATATAAAGGAGTGGTAAAAAACAGCAGAGTCAAATGAAACCGAGAAGTAGTATAGAGCTTTCCCGGTCCGTAAATTCCCCAACGAGGCTGGAATGGGTAAATCGATACAATGAATTGATGATTTGAATGAAAACAAATGATTTTGATTTTTACCTATAATAAACTAAAATTAATTAAAGAAACTAAAACTATTCTATCTTCGGAGAAACAACCATTGGAAAATGTGTACCATTAAATATACTACGGGAACATAATTAGCTAAAAATACTTAACTAAGAATTTAAAATTAAAAACTAAATAAACTAAATTAAAGTGCAATATATAGCTACCGGGAATTAAAATCGCAAGCTAAAACTAAAAATTTTAACAAAAAATAAAGTCTAAAATAATTTTTAAAAATTTTAATAATTAAAAATATAATTCTAACGTTAAAAGAAAAATGTTAAAATGTTTTCAAAAAAAATCGGAGTTAAAAAGCGAACAAAACGGTAAGAAACGAAAAAGCCGGGCTCGTAAACGGGCCCGGAACTGAAATTTTAGCAAAAATTACCCTACATAAGCTTTTATAATTTTCCTACAAACTAGTTGATTAAAGAAAATTTTCTAAAAAAGAAAAATATTTTTTTGTTAATTTTTGTATTTTTTATGAATTTTCTAAGATTAAAAATTAATTAAAACTAATTAAATATAAAAAGTCAGAAAATATAACTATAAAAAATCTGAAAAAATCAAATTAAATAAAGAAAAAGTTGAGGAATCTAAAAATATAAAAAGCCCTAAAAGTTACTGTAGCAAATTATAGTAATTAAACTAATTAAAATTAAACCTAAAACTAAATTAAATTAAATTAAATAACTAACTAAATTAACCTAAGGGACTAACAGTGAAAAGACAAAAGGACAAACGGGGTAACAGGGTAACTAACCACAGGGACTAACTATGTGAACTAGAAATTTCAAAATTACAGAAATGGTCCCTGAGAATGACCCCCGAATGGAGCAAGACAAGTCCCAAGGCTTATTTTTGAAAATTATAAAAGCAAACTTATTAAGGGGGCTTAGGAGAACATTTTTCATAAAAGGGGTATAAGCTGAAATGGGCTGAATAAGCTAAAAATGTGAGCTTTTGGGCTGACAGAAAGTTATAAGCTTGAAAAGCTTATTGAGCTTTTTGTTGGAGCTTAAGAGCTCAAAATAAGCTGAAAATGATTTAACTAACAACACTAAGCTATGTATACCTATTTTAACTGAATTCAACAGAAATAAGCCCTAAGATAAGCTGATACACAAATAAGCTAAATGGACAGTTTTAAAAAAAAAGAAAACAGAAAAAGGAGGTTTTTAAGCCTAAATTAAGCTAAGTTAGAAAGGTAATTAAGCTGAATAATTTTGGGGACTTAAAAAGCAACTAAAAGAAGCAACAACTAAATGGGCAAAAGTACTAAGGAGTATCTAATGCAAAATAAGCTAGATAAATGTGCTGAAAATTGGTTTCCAGCCATCCAGGGGCAGAAACAAAACACAAAAAACTTAAAGGGCTTGTTTGAGCTTATCTTCAATAAAGCTCAAATGCGCTTTAAAAATGAAGTATATAATGAAAACAAGATTAAAGGCCAAAGGGAAGAACTTATTTCCAAAAGATAGCTTTTAAATCTTATAAAAACGATGCTGATAATTAAGGTATGAAATTAGAAAGGGTTCCAGAAAAAATTTTCAAAGCTCAAATTGACTTATTTTGTCAAAGAAAACAGACAGCAACAGGGGTTGGTTTAAGGGGTAGAAACAAAGCAAAGAGCACAAAAATAAAGTCTTCTTAAGGAAGCTGGCTCATGCAGCTTGAGCACTTAAGCTCAAGGTGGCTTTTTTCAATTTTTGAAATAACAAAAGGCACTTAAAAATCTTATTTCCAACTAAAATAGTGAATTTTTACACACTAGGCTTAATTAAACTAACACACTCAGCCAAAAGTGTCTGAGTGCACTTGACCCATGCAAAACCCCATATACCCGTTTTAGGGCCCTTTAAGCCAAAACACCCCTTAAAATGAAGTAAGATGGAATTTTACTTAGTTTTACTCAAAACAATTAATAAAAGATTTAGATCAATGAATGGCAGGTAGTAAAGTAACAAGTAAACCCATTTTTTTTTTTGATTAACAAGGGATTTAAAAGACAAATAAGATTGAAAATCACAAGAAACTTAGTATCAACTTTAAAACTTGAATTAAACTTTTAAAACAGTAAATTACACTTAAAAAACAAGCTGGAAACTTAAAATTCCAAGTGGATTAAAAAGTAATAAGAAAAGCTAAACTAACACTAAGTGTCTTCGGCAATGTATATCTCTTTCTTGTATTTATAGAAGTCCAAGGTCTTCACAGCTTCTATCTTTGTGTTTCTTGTGTGAGGTGAAGCCTCAGCTTCCAATCCTAGCCATTGGATGGTCCTTGTGCTTCCTTTTAAGCCATTTCGGCCATTGATTTTTCTTGGGGAGAGGGAGATTGCCAACTTGGCAGGTTTAAAGGTTAGTGGAAGGTGGGTTTTGCTTAGACTGGGTTATAGAAGGGTTGGGTAAAAGATTGGAGTGTAACATGTGATGGTGAAGGTTTTGAGGTGGTGGCGGGAAAGGGGAGTGAAGGGGAACGTTTATTGGCTGCAGGTTTTTAAAAAGTTTCAAAAGGGCAAAAAGAAACCCTCATGTTTCATCTTATTGCTATTTCGTGTTTCTTTTCTTTTTAGTTATAAAACGAGTTTAAACAATGGCAAAACTACCCCTTGTGTTTTAAAAACAAAGAACTAAAGAAAGAATGGTGTATTGGCAGTTTCAGCCCTTGGTGTTTTACAAGGAAAAATACTTTGTAAAATTGCAATTTTAGTCCTTCATTTAATTTAAAACACTTTTCTTTTATAAAACAATTTTCAGAATTGACAATTTAAGTCCCTAAGGTTTTATAAAAAAAATTGTTTTGGGCCAGTATTGGGCTTGGGTTTGTGGAAATGGGGCTTATTGTGGCTTGCATTGGGCCAATTGAGTGTGCCTGGCTCCAATAAGGATTAGGCCTTAAATTTATTGGGCTTTTTAAGGCCCAATAGGTTTGGGTGGGTCATAGTGTGTACAAATATGGCTGAGAGTGGCTGTTCAAAAACGAGGCTAGGATATCGGGCCTTCAAAGTCATCATCATAGAGTCACTGTCAATTGCACACACAAATGGCTGTTGCTCATTGATTGAGGCCCAATTGGTCTCACAGTCTTCCATCAATCTAACTATTTGGCTTTTCTTTCCCCAGGCCATCAGATGGGTAAGATTGCAACCAATAGTATTCTTCAATTACTACGGCTCTCCGTTTTTGACTGTTAATTTGGTGAGTTGACTTTGAACCTTTGACTTTTCTGATCTTTGGCTTTAGCTTTGGGCTTTGATCCTTTACAGCTTTCCCATTCCGATGACCGGTATTGGTTGTATTGAGGCTTTGTTTTTTTTCGTCCTTTTTCCTTGGTTTTATCCCGTATCCTACTCGCACAATAACATTTAGCAAACAGCGTATCTTCTTTGGCATTTGAGAGGATCCGTTTTTGGTTATTTCAGCTCGTTTTTTAAAAGTAAAAGGAATTTGTAATTAAGCACATACTCAGCGCTTCCTGTAAGGAGAGTGAAAATTAATCTTGATATGTTTATTTTAATGTTTTGGTTTTTTTAACATAAGATCAACCCTTAAGGGGTGTATGTAAAATAGATTAGTGTAATTTTAGAATAATTTGCTTATTTGTGTGTTTGTTTTGTTGGTTTTATTTTCTGCATTGTATATTATATGCCTATTGTGTGGGGGGGGGTTTTTTTCTTCTGCATTGTTTATTACAGTCCTACAGTAAACTTTCCTGAGTCGAATACTCAATACTGCGTATTCATTGCTTAGATTGGCAATATAAAATTTTTTTTTTTTTTCAAACCAATACAGCGTATTCGACTCTATCATCAATATGGCGTATTCAGTTCACTGAATACGGCATAGTAAGCTATTTGACAGTTTTCTTTCCTAGCGAATTCATTACAGATTCAAATGGACGACCCCAACATTACTATGGAAGAGTATATCAGGCTTGAGGAAGAAAAAGCTTGTAGGCGTGGTAAGGTGTATAACTGGAAAACTGCTACGTATGGTAAGATCTAGTATGATGAAGACGTTCACGACCTAAGATCTGTTGAAACTGAATTCTCGGCTATAGTATTTAATGATGAGTTAACATCTGAAGTTACGCTTTCATGTGAACCCATTGTAAGTCCTCTTAACGACAATAAAACTGACTTTAGAATATCGTTCGACGATTCCGACGATAAAGACTACACGATGATTTATGACAAAATTTCATTTTCCCTATAAATTATTTCTGTTAAGATTTGAAAACGGATTTCAAAAATATCATGATAAAGTCAAAAATGCTTCGTTTCCATCACCCGGCCTCAACGATCATTATTTTTGATGATTAACTTCTTTCAAAGATTTTGAGAATGAATTTCCAGCCATTATTTACAATGATGCTCTAACATCTAAATTAGATTTCTTAACTAAACCTACTGTAAGTCCTCAACATATCGACGAATTTGATTTGAAAGATGAATCATCATTGTCCGAATGTGATGAAAAGGAACAAAACGTTTTAAACTTTAATGATCTATTCCCTTTTAACGTAATTTGTCCCAATGATTCAAAATCGGATAAGGACAATGATGATGATAAAATTGATATCAAACACTCTTCAGGGGGTAATGTAATTAATACTGATGATGGTGCCTATGCACATGGGTTAAATAAGCTTTTGGAAACAAGTCATGATAAATCAGAATCATACAGACCAACACTTCTTATCACTTATCAACACATACATACCCAAACATACAGCAGTTAAACACACACCCTCTCACACACGTCCCCCGCACTCCCCTACCTTTAAAGCCCCCTCGCAACATCCATCTCACTGACATCTAGAGCTGCACACTCTCACCCTCTAAACACTCTGGCATGCCCAAAAATGCGATATCCCTCTATTCTACCTCAATTTTATTATATCGAGCCTTGCTCATTCTCACCCAATTGTCTCTACCCCACTCCACCCACCGCGGTAATCATCTGGTAATGACTGATTATATAAAATAACACAACACAACTACCTGTCTTCAAACCCCATTAAAAACACTGCTTACAAATCTGAGCACGCAAAAAAACCTACCAAAACAATTTCTACCACTCCTAACAATCTACTTGAGTATGGAAAAAAGTTTTTTGGCATACTAAATTGGTGTCAGGCGAAATGAAAAAAAAAAAAAAAAAAAAAACACAAAAAACAAAAAAAATAAAACGAAATTACCTCCCAGACACAAGGAAGAAGAAAAGAAATCACAATGCCTAAAACACACTAGACACAAAGCGCAATGCACACAGAAGAACACCGGAAAGAAGCCCAATAAACAAAAAGCCACACCAGTCCAAAAACAACCAGAGCCGAAAACACGCGAAGAGAAACCTCTTAAAATACGCGTCCCATGCCCCCGACCTCATACACCCATCCCTCCAATACGCAGCACCAGGTGTCCACCCAAGCCCATAAAGAACGCATTACATGACCACAGCGAAAAACTTCTCACACTTAAAGATCAATATGACCACGCCCAAAATCCTTTCTTATACATACTCTCGGCCACTAAATACAAACAACAAGCATCTGGTATGTGTATAAATACACATACCTTTATCCATTAAAAACATGCTTAAATGACCAAAAACGTACCAAAAATACATCGTATTTGTATGTTTTGCATCTATATTGTGCAGGAAACGAATATCCGACAAAAGGAAGAAAAATCAAGCCAAAACGGACAAAAGCGAGCACAGAACGGAAAGAGCAAAAAAAGCCAAAGTCAAAACCAGAGCCGAAAACGAAGAAATCTTAAATAGGCCCACCCGTACCCATCTAATGGGCCGGGTCAGCCCATTAAGACATTACATGAAGACTTACTAAGATATGGGCCCAATAGCCCTTTTATACATACTCGGCCCAAATACAAACAACAAGCCCAAAACCCTTTAAGACTTAACAGCCCAATCATATGGCTGTTAAGTCTGTTATCTAGTCACAAGGACCTTCCATGCAATAGCATCATACACATTGAAGGGTTGTTCCTGCCAACTCCCATAACACTTCTACACCACAAGGACTGTGGTTGCAAAACCACAACACATGATTAAGGGCCATTTCTGTCAAATCCATAAACTTTCAACCATGTATCCCCAAAACGTATAAAACCTTTTCCCGCCATTGATAATGTTTATCCTCTCCAAATGTGTTTTTCCCTGCTACACTCCAAAACCATCACTTTCCCTCACCCTCTTCCCCAAAACCCTTAACCCCACCTTACATGGCACAATTGCCGTGTTGGCAATCTAAGACATTCCCATTCGTCCAACAAAGAAGACAAATGAATAGATGGCTGTGATTAGTGGGCTTGATGAACAAGCAAAATGGAGGGTCAAGATTAAGACTTTGAAGTCTCTCTCATAAGAAACACAACAAGCACATGGGCTATAGCTTATTTAAGAAGTTGAAGACAGAAGTGAAATTTTTTATCTAGTGTAATTTTTATTTTAAGAGTAGTTTAGTTTTATTTTTCCAGTCTTATTTTACTTTAATGTACCTTTTTTTAAACCTTGTAATCTTTTAAAAGTTTGAATGAAATTTCAGTTTTAATGTTTTATGGTTAATCTGTGTTACTTTTATGCTTTTCATTACTAAAACTGTTTTCAAATCTTTTTTTTAAGCTCTTAAAAGTCATTGCTACTCAGTTAAGCTTCTTAATAGCTTAACTGAGTTTTCTGTTTTATAAACTCAAAAAAGGGAAATTCTAGTTTAAAGCACTTGGATGATAAGCCAGACAAGGATGGGCTTATGGGGTATTTTATCTTATGCAAATAAGCTGAGGTTGTAGATAAGCTCTAAGAGCATTTACTACCCTTGTTTTGTGCAAAGGGTTTTGTAAGTTTCTTATTTTCAAGTTTTGCTTATTACTGTTCATTAGCTTATTTATTGCTTATTACAGTTTTTTCTTGCTTATTTATGTTCTTTATGCTTAACTGTCTTTATTTAATGCTTATTTGTCATATTGTTCATGCCTTTACTTTAAACTGTCCTATATTTGCTTTTAACTGCTTATTGATATTTTGCTTATTTTAGTGCTTATCTTTGTGTGCTTTTTGCTTATTTTTGCTCAACATTAGTTTGTCATTATCTGTTTTTCAAAACCTTTTGCTTAAATCATCAAAATCAGCTTTAAAATTTAATTTAGAAATCTTAAAGGGGTGTTTGGCATAAGGGGTCAAAAAGGGTCAATTGGTTTAAAAAACCTTTTGGGTCACTTGGTTGACATTAACCAACCTTCTTAAGTTGTCTTTAATCAGTTTTTACAAGTTTCAAGTTCTTAAAGTCTGTTTTAAGGTCTTTGCTAATTGGTCTTTAAAACTATGGTGTTCAAAAACAGTCCATAAGAACTTATTTGATAAGGCTTTTAAAACCAGATGTTGAGTCTAGTTTTAGTGTTGTTTTTTGAGTCATAATGCAGTAGTCAAGAGTCCTTTTATTTTACTTTTGTTTAAGTCAAAACTGTCAAGTGTTTTTCATAGTTTTCAAAAGTTTTTTTTTATTGTCAAATTTAAGTCACTTAGAATTGTTTTTAGAATCTAAATTTTTGAGCATAAGCTCTTTGTAGTTCTAAGATCATCTGTTTTAGCTTGTTTTTTTTGTTTTAATCTTATTTTCCTAGCTTATTTATAGGCTGCAAAAGCCACCTTTTTCTTAAGTAAACCAAATCAGCATATGCTGATTAAGACCAACCCTTTCCATTAGCTTTTTAATGGCTTAATTTAGTTTCAAACTCTTTTCTGTTTGCTATTTTAGATAGCCTATAGGATAGGCTTTAAGCTAGTATAAGCCCTTTACCCATAAGGTTCCATCTTTGGGCTTAAAAATAAGCCCAAAAGTAGCCTTTGTGGCTGTTTTGCCAGTTTTAGTGACTTTGCTTATTTGCCCTTTTCTGCTTTTTTGCTTATTTTTAGTTGCTTAATTTGTTCATACTTGCTCATTAGGTGTAGTTAACCATCTGTTTTTGCTTATTTTTTCATTTTCCTTAGCTTAATTTGCCTAAAATCCCCACCAGTTTAGCTTAATATAGGACTTAGTGTAAAAAGTTAAATATGTCATTTTGATTTGCTTATTCCAGCTTAATTTTTAAAGTTTTATAAAAACTCACTTTTTTAAAGTTTCATATTTTGTCTTGTTTTACAAATTTGCAAAAAGAAATTAAAAAAAAATATATTTTTCAAAAAGGGAGGCCAAGGATTCCACCCCTGGACCTCCCCTTTCACACCTACTCGTCCCACACCCAACACATACTAACCAGCGGCACCATCTGGTTGGTATCTACACAATTAATTCTTTAAGGCCATTTTGGCCCAATAAG
This sequence comes from Tanacetum coccineum, assembly GCA_026074375.1. Taxonomy (NCBI): domain Eukaryota; kingdom Viridiplantae; phylum Streptophyta; class Magnoliopsida; order Asterales; family Asteraceae; genus Tanacetum; species Tanacetum coccineum. The sequence continues at coordinate 8,270 of BQNB010050141.1, read as the reverse complement.
CTAACAGCCCTTTTGGGCTTATTTCCAGCTTATTGAGATAAGCTGGTAACTTCCTTGTATTTTTCATAGAATCAGCATAGGTTAAACTACTTTTCTGTAATTTTTTAGATTTTACCAAATTAATTTAGTATTTTTTTATCAATTTTTATTTTTAAAACTATTTTTAATTCATAAAAATTATTAAAAAATCAAAAAAATATAATTCTTTTTTTTAAATTTTCTTTAATCATTTAGGACTTAGGAAAAATAGATTTGCATCCGTAGGGTTAAAATTTCACAATTTCATTTTTTAAAGAGCGGGATTTTAATCTCGTTCTCATTTTCTTCGTTTTTTAACTTTAAACACTCTCGGTTTAGGATTTTCTTTAATTTTTCTTATAATTTAGTAATTTAGGATTAGGAAAAGTTAAAAAATCAATTTAGGATTAAATTTCGATAATTTAGGTTTTCGAGTCGCGTTTTTTAATTCCCGTTAACGTTTTAGGTTTTAACTTAAATTGCTTACGTTTTAGGGTTTCTTTTACTTGTTTTTGCATTTTTTTAATTGTAGAAATAGAATCCAATCCAATCTTTGATCATTCAAGCATAAATTATCAAATGTAAACTCGATTTTCAAATTCACACCTCGTCGGGAAACGACCCGGAAGATTTTAGATATTGCTTTGGTCAAAAGTAATTTCTTTGAATCTTTTAGAATACGTATACTATATATATGATATAATTACCCCTAAAAAGGTATGTTATCATTTTGGCGCCGTTACTGGGGAGGTGTGCACGATTATCGAGTTGAAGTTTGTTGTGCCTTGAAGACCCTTCCTCGTGAAGTTATTTTCTTGTTATAAAAATATAAAAATACAAAAATATTTTATTTTCTCGATTTTTGTGAATATATTATCAAATAATCATAAATACATTTCCTAAAGTATTTAAAAACAACAAAAGATTTAAAACTTGCCTTTGTGTCACTTGTGAAGTACGGCTCGCCTTTAATTGAATAACAAACTATAAGAGGGGTATAAGGAGGGTTGTTCCAAGGAACTACGACCCTAAAGGAGAAGGTTTTTAATAGCTTCTCGCTTTCCCGCTCCTCCGCTCCTTTGTGCGTTTTTCTTTTAAAGAGCTACCGTGAAGCAAGTTGATTATCGGTTTAAGTTATTCAATCTCATTTTGTCCGTTAATAAAATATGTTGCTTAAAAAACTCGAAAATCTAAAAATATTCACCATAACCTCAAACTCCATTTAATTCTTTCTCTTATCCTTTAATTTGTTTAATTCTAATGACGTCATTCGAACAAATCGAGTGTGTGGGGTGTGGACAACCGTGTATTAGCTTTTATTGTTATCCATGTACGTGCCAGCGGTGTGGTGTTAATCTTATAGACGGGATTTGTTTAAATTGCACTTATCGAAATGGAAAGCCAGTCACTTGTTGCGGGTGTGAAGGCCCGTTAAAGGGTGGATTTTGTTTGTTTTGCAACTCAAGAGACGAAAATTCATTCATTTATAAGTCAAATCCAAATTCTTTCGATAATCCTCCCGGTTTTTCTTACCACCCTCCACAACCCAGTACGATACGTATTTTTGTGAGTTATGTGGGAACGATGCTCACTATGGTTACGATTGTCCGCCTCAAGTCCTGTTTGTCTACAATCTGGACCCGTGTTTCAATCAAAACTTTGATACTTTTCCACAAACTTCACCAACTTTTCCACAACAATATCTTTGTTGTGAAAATTGCGGGGGTCCTCATGCGACTTTTGAATGTCAACCGATGAATCAAAATTTTCACGATTCCAATTCTTCCGGTTTTGACCAAATTCAACCCCCGCAATTTCCCGTCATTCATCAACCTCCTTAAGAAACAAGTGAGAAAATTTTGCAAGCTAAAGAAGACTTAATGATTTCTATTGAAACCTTTTTAAAGAAATTTAATCGTATTTCTTTTTGGGAAACACCGAAGATTTTAATGCAAGCTTGGAACAAATTTTTTGAAGTTAAGCATGCTCAACCCGAGGAGGTACAAGAATTGCTTAGCAAACTTGTTAATGATGTGCAAATTATAAGTGAGGATCTGGTAAATTATATTAATACACCGAACTGGAATCGTCCTGCCTTCTACAACAATGATGATGATGACGAGGAGTATACTATTGCAATCTCACCCGTTTTATCAACCGAGGAACCCAATAACTCTCTAAGTATGGGGGACAAGCATCTCGACACTTTTCCGACAACGGAATCGGACAAAGTAATAAAGTCTAGTGTTGAGATCCTTGTCCTAATCCCAAGTGAGTATGAGGGTATTCACGACAAGATGTGTGATGTGCCTTTTCATAATAACTCTCGCTTATGTTGTATGTATCTTTCTTCCTTTTCTCGCATATCCCATTGCTCCTCCATATATTCTCTCCTCCGGGAATGAAGATACCATTTTTGACCCCGACATCTCCATTTATCATTCTTTTATGCCAGGTGTATCTCATCGGAGTGGAACTTTCATTAAATTCAATGTTTATACAAACAACTTGAATGAAAGTCCGATGAAGATTTTATCTTCCACTTGCTCCCCCATGGACCAATGAATTCGGGGTTGAGTCAAGCTTGTGACTCGGTTAACAAAAACAAGGCGCTTCGTGGGAGGCACCCCATGCTTATCCATTCTATCTTCTTTTTATTTGCTAATATGTGTTTTGTGTTGTGAGGAGGCTCGCCTCTACCATTATCTCGTGTTTTGTGTTTTGTGGTTTATTGTCCAGGATGTCCCGGATTTTTGAAGCCTCTCGTGCTCGCGCTATTTGTCCTTCGATCACAAGAGCTTCAAATCCTCAGCTTCATTTGGGAATCCGATATCCTAATCTTATCGACTAACGTTTATCTTTAAGCATACTTCATAAACGGCTTAGGATTTATGTAGAAACCCTTCGTAAAACATCGAGGACGATGTTTCATTCTAGTATGGGGGGGATTGATTGTTAAAATTCTACTTAAACTATAATATATATAATATATAATAAAATATAAAATATATATATGTCTAAAAAAAAGAAACAACAAATCAATATAACCAGGAGCAGTATAGACTATTCCCGGGTC
>BQNB010050140.1:0-41662 GCA_026074375.1 Tanacetum coccineum | reverse complement strand
CATAACAATATCCTGATGTTCCAAAAACATCATGGAGAATCTCTCTCAGATGCATGGACTCATTTCAAGGACTTACTACAAAAAGTCCCTCGTCATGGCATCGATTGTTGGCTTCAAATTCAAATTTTTTATGATCATGTCTCCTTTCATCTTAAGTGCGAAATGCCAACGAATCTTGGAGATCATTGAGAACCTCCCCTTCCGCGATAAAAATGCCCTTTCTATACCTAAAGCACGACCAAATTAATTTCTTACTATAAGGGTCGCGACCGACACCTAGACTTAGCTCAACGCACGTCCCTCAAGCTTATGATGAAGCAGTTTATTCAAACCCTCACCCGCAAAACCAAAATGAGCCACCAAAGTAAAACCCCTTCACTTTTTGTAAACATACCGGTCCAAACCCTCAGCCTCAGGCTTTAGGAACCACTTTCGAGGCTTGAGTACGGGACTACACGACAACACATACCGAAAGGATGGAAAGATTTGAGAATGCCATTTTCAAACAGCGAGAGGAGATCAATGATAAGATGGCTAAAATATTTAGGCTTCTTAAGGAACTCACAACCAGCAGGGCTCCTGAAAAAGTGTTGATCAAAGAAGAGGCTAAATCCCCCATCACCAAAAACTTAAATTCTATCTCTCTCACCAGAGGAGAGGAAGAAAAAAATGAAAAAAATGACGTAGCAACCGACGGCATTGAAAAAACTAGCGGGTCAGATACGGAGATGCCAGTAAAGGAAGCCGAGATAGAGAATGGAGCTAAAAACAGAACCAAAAATGAGCCAATCAAGAGAGCTGAGAAATAAGAAGCAGTAGAGGCACCCAGCTCTCAGCCTGTAGAATATTACCTGAAGCATAGGATCAATCAAAAACTAATCGAGGGGCTTGTTGATAATCATAGGTTCAATGACTCCCTGTCAGGAGTCCAAGTAGGAAAAATGAAAGGGAAGACCTTGATGGTCCTTAAAACCGATCTTGTCCTCCTTAGCTTGATGTAAGGTTAGCAACTTTGGATAAATCCAAAACTACTATGACAGAAACTTTGACTATTGAATATCAAATACTATACGGAATCTAGTATTGATACTAAGAAGAATAATAACAAAACAATGAAACAGTAACAAAACTTCCAGCCTCAATTATATTAACGATCACTCTGAACTAGTGATAGGGTTTACAAAAACCTTGAAGCTCTAAGAATTCTATGGAAAATGCGATGAGTACTAATTATTATTTCATAAACCTAGGGAACCTCTTTTATACACTTAAGGAGTCCTACACGGGTTTACATTACTTCCTAACTCTGATCATAATCATTTTCTATTAATTACAGGGTATCATATCTTTTACAAAATAACTTTAATACTATCTTCATGTAATCTTGTTTTCCACCTTGCTTTCTATTGTTCTCTGTCGTTATATATTGACAGTAGTAAGTCTTCAAGCAGTTGTAAGTCAGCAACAGTTGTATCTTTATAACCAGCAGCACTAACTGAGCATAAGCAGTAGTAAGTACCATCAGTACTAATCTTTATGCTAACAGTTGTACTTTACACCTAGCACTTACTAAGTTATAATAACAGTTACTAAGTTACACTAACAGTAGTAACCTTTTGTTACTACCAGCTTAGTAAATTAGCATATTTTCAGTATTCAACTCTTGAGCAAGTCTTAAAAATTCTATGGCAGTAGTAACTTCATACTACAGTAATGAAATTATACTAACAGTCGTAACTAGCATTTGTAACTTTATACTCAAGTACTAACTATTTGTATAATTTCACATTCTTGTACCTGTGAAGTAGAAACTTAACGTATCCTGAATAAAAAAAAAAAGTTTTCAAAGTCTTCTAATAGATGATGGTCCTTAAAACGATCTTGTCTTCCTTAGCTTTGTTGTAAGGTTCAGCAACTTTGGGATAAATCCAAAAACTACTATGACAGAAAACTTTGATTAGTAAATATCATATAATTTGCGGAATCTAGTATTGATACTTAGATGTATAATTAAATATAAGACCAAGTTTAATACTGTTGCTGAGATTTTAAAGAAGTTTGATCTTGCCTCAATAAAGACAGCAAGCACTCCAATGGATACAAACAAACCATTAACAAAGGATGAAGAAGCTTAGAATGTGGATGTACATTTATATAGATCAATGATTAGATCATTAATGTACTTGACAGCTTCTAGACCAGACATTATGTTTGTTGTTTGTGCTTGTGCAAGGTTCCAAGTTACTCCAAAGACCTCACACCTTCATGCTGTGAAGAGGATCTTTAGGTACTTAAAAGAGCAACCCAAATTGGGTCTTTGGTATCCTAGAGATTCACCTTTTGACTTGGAAGCCTTTTCTGATAGTGACTATGCTAGAGCTAGTCTTGATAGGATTATCACACAACAGGTGGGTGTCATTTTCTTGGAAAGAGATTGTTTTCATGGGCAATGTAAGAAGACAGACTATAGTAGCCAACTTTAACACTTGAAGCACTATAGGGGCTGCCTGCTACCTGCTGGGGATAAATGTTTTGGTTCCAATATCTGATGACATTGGGCTATGGAGAAATCTCAGGAATCACCAAAATACTACTTGTTAATGTTAGTCTATATGTTTTGGTATTAGATTACTGTATATAACTCACAAATATAGAACATTGTGAGTTAAGGGAACTTGGGTTACAGTGTTGTGGGCTGGTGTTGTAGGTGTATATCGGGGCTAAGATCTCTCTGGATTTTTTTGGGGGAGGTAAGCAACGGAGAAACTTTGATGGGGTGGGGTGATGGGTGGGGGGGGGGGGGCGGGGTTGTGGGGGGGGGAATAAGGGGGGTGGGCGGGGGGGGGGGTTAGGGTTGGGGGGAATAAATTCCAGGGGGGGGGCGGGAAAAAAATTAATCTGGGGGGCTATTTGTGTGTGGGGCTGGTGTTTCAACTTCAACCACCCAAAATATAAAATATTTTATTTTATTAAATTTCTAATTGGCTTGTAATTGGTTTATTGAATCTCTGAAGACTTATCAGTTGTTAATTATTTCAAGGGTTATGATAATTATGGTTACTCATGAATTCTAACATGTATATCATAGTCTTTTCTCTAGTGTGCTTGCTGATGATATAGAGGCATTGTTCTTGTATAAATTATTAAAGACAGAGTTAAATTGCTAGGTAAATGTTAATACTGCTAAGTATAATTAGTACTACTAGTTATACTTACAACTGCATATTACAACTGTTAGTCATAGTTAAAATTGCTAAACAAGAAAATACTTTGGAATGTGTATTTTTGGAATTGGACTAACATTTGCAGGATGAGCACATTGAAAATATGGTATTGCATTAAGGGGAGGCTTCCAATTGTCTATAAGTGATGAAAAGAAGATGTGACATCAATCACAAGTGGGTAATGAATCAAACCCAAGGCAATTCAAAAGAGGTCGGGACACCAAGATACCTCAGTCTAGTGGTCCCCTAAAGAAAGGTTGGTGATGAGGCTGTCCATAAGGAGTTGGGTGACAGAATGGAAAAGGCTGCCACTACTGCTTCTAGCTCTGATGCAGAGCAGGACAGTGGTAACATAAATTAAGACCCAATCCATGGCAACACTTAATGAATTAACTCCTTAGGGAATTGATTCAGGTAGTGGTCCCAGGTGCCAAGATACCATATTGGGAGATGTAGATGCTCAAACTAGGTTTGAGACTACATCTGAACAGTCCAATGACCCACCTCTCTCAAAAGTTAACACATTTGGAAGTGGGGAGGACAGTATGAAAATTTTGGAATTAATGGAAATTGTACACAACTGTCTGCATTGGTGAGCTCAAAAGAATAGAGAGATTTGTGATTTAAAAACAGAAAGAGTGTTTTAGTAAGCCAAAAGAAATAAGAGATTAAATGAGCTTAAAAATAGAAAGAGAGATGTGTGTACAAAAACAGAACGAGTGATTAAGTGAGCAAAAAGAATTGAGAGATACTGTGAGCATAAAAACAGAAAGAGAGTTTGTGAGAATCAAATTTGATGATCAAAGTTATTTGTGGGATGAAATTGAAGTTAATGCTGGTAGTTCAAACTTATTGCTGTTAGTCTCAGGTTAATACTAGTAATACAACTTAATGCTGCTAAGCATAAAGTTTCTACTGCTGGTATACAATTAATGCTGTTAGGCTTAAATTAGTGCTGCCAGTGTTTGTTTATGCTGCAAGGTTTAAGTTAATGCTGTCAGGCATCAATTACTGCTATTAGTTCAAGTTCCTGCTGCTGAGGGTGATTCTATAAATACTTTGATTAAGGGTTTCACTTATTTCTTTATTCGATTTCATTCATTCAAACCCTCTCTAAACATAAGTCCTAATTCAATTTCATCTTTGATCATCAAAATCATTATAATGTCGAGCCCTAAGTTTGCTGAAACGCATAATGTGGTCGCGTTTTTGGAGAAACCTGCAGAAAGTGATGGGTTTACGAAAATCATTGATTTTCTGAGAGCAAGTTCTGTTAGTTATGCATTAATAGTCAATCCAATCATCTACACCTCTTGTATACAACAGTTTTGGGCTACCACACAAGTCAAGATGGTTAATGAAGTGCGTCAGTTTCAAGCCCTAATTGACAAAAAGAAGGTAATCATCACGGAGGCAAGTATTAGGAATGATCTTCACTTAGATGATGCAGAAGGTACTGATTGACTGCCAAACATTACAATTTTTGAAGAACTGGCCAAAATGGGGTATGAAAAACCTTCTCAAAAGCTTACTTTTTATAAAGCTTTCTTTTCTCTGCCAATGGAGTTTATGTGACATTACCCTTACATAAAGCCCTCTTAGTACCAAGTCAAGCCTGGAATGAATTCAGTAGCACAATGGCTTCCTTGATCATATGCTTAGCAACCAATAGAAAATTTAACCTATCTAAGTACATTTTTGATGCTATGGTTAAACACTTAGATGGAGGGGTTAAATTCATGTTGTATCCTCGCTTTCTATAAGTTTTCATTAACCAATAGCTTGGGGACATGTCACATCACAAAAAGACTTTTGTTAATCCCTTCCACACAAAGAAAATATTTGCTAATATGAAGAGAGAGGGTAAGGGTTTCTCTAGGAAAAGTTAACCTTTGTTTGATGCTGTATGCTAGTTCAGTACTGAAGAAGTGGGTGAGATCCAATTCTCCAACTGGATTCCAAACTTAGGTAACCCCATATTGATAAACCACTCTAATCTTCTCAAACCCAAGAAAGAAACAAAAAGTTCTAGAAGAAAATAAAGAATGTGGAAGGAGACTGCTCATGCTAAGACAGAGGAAGAGGAACATTTTAATACACCTTCTAATGATCCACTACCTAGTGGTAAAGATAGTATGCAACTTAATGAATTGATGTTTTATGTACCCAATTGATACAACAAAGTTCTTGACTAGTGAAGGCTAAATCTAATCAGGCTATTAAAATTGCTAGTCTCAAGAAGAGGGTTGATAAGCTTGAAAAGAGGAGACAGTTGAGGACCACAGGGCTTACAAGATTCAAGAAAATTGGTACAGCCAGAAGAGTTAAATCCTCTAATGCTGGTTTGGGTACTCAGGAGGATGCATCCAAACAGGGGAGGAGTATTGAGGATATTGATGCAGATGTTGAGGTCACTCTAGTAAATGAACAGCAGAATGAAGACCTAATGTTTGATACTGAAGTATTAGATGATGATGAAGTGTTTGTGGATGTTGCTTCTAGTGAGAAGAATAAGCAGAGTACAATGCTTGATGATAGTACTGCTGGTGAAGCAGTTACTAATGCTAGTGTTAAAGATAGTGCTGCTTCTACAATTTAAGTTTCTACTGCTGATATAGGAGATAATGCTGCTCCTACAATTCAAGTTTCTACTGCTGGTATAGGAGAAGTTTCTACTGCCAAGATTGATGAACTAACTTTGGCTCAAACACTTATTGAAATCAAAGCAGCTAAGTCTAAAGTTGTTACTACTGCTGCTACAACAACAACAACTACAAGACCCAAGGGTAAAGGGGTAGTAGTACAGGAGCCAAGTGAGTTCAGAGTTCCACAAGAGTCACAACCTTCAATTTCTAAAGACAAAGGAAAAGGTATTATGGTTGAACCTGAAGTTCCTTTAAAAAGAAAAGATCAAATTGCTCTTGATGAACAAATTGCAAGAGATATTCAAGCTAAGTTGGATGTTGAGTTAGAAGAAGAACATAAGCTAGCAAGGAAACAAGAAGAAGAAGCTAACATAGCATTGATTGAGTCATGGGAGAATACACAAGCTATGATGGAAGCTGATAGATTGATGGCTAAAAGACTCCAATCAAAAGAAAGAGAGGATATTATCATGTATGAGGAAAAGGAAAATTATTTATGGAACTGGTGGAGAAGAGAAGAAAACATTTTGCATGCACTTTAGAGCACAAGAAATGAGAAACAGGACCTACCTTACAAGGCACAAAGAGAACTCACATGTTCTACTTATCTTAAGCACATGGGTAGATATACATACAAATAGTTAAAGGGAAAGAATTTTGATGAAATTCAAAAGTTATTTGACAAGGAAATGAAGAGGGTAAATACCTTTGTGGATATAGGTTTTGAGGAACAGGAAAGCAAAGAAAAGAAGCCAGAAGGTAGTGAGGAGACAGCTAAAGGCAGCAGAAAGAAGATACTTGGAAGAAAAAAGCAGGAAAACAGCAACAACAAGAATCTTGAAGAAAACAAAGATGGAGGGATGACATATGAGTCTGATGAAGTTGAAGAAGTCAGTGAAGATGATAAAGAAGAGTTATTAAAGCATTTGGTGATTAAAAAGGATGAAGACATAATAATTAATGCTATACCACTTGCTACCAAACTACCAGTACTTGTTGATTACAAGCTTCATAAAGAAGGTATGTTAGTACATTATCAGTTGATAAGAGCAGATGGAAGCTTCAAAAGATACTCTTCAATGATAAGAATGCTACAAGGAATAGACAGAGAAGACTTGGATGTTCTTTGATTTGAGGATGTAAAGGGCAAAGCACCCATAATGAGTACAATAGGCCTTGAAGATTAATATGAAAGAGTGTTATGGGGAGATTTGAAAGTCATGTTTGAACCAGACACAAAAGTGATGTATGGGGAATGTTACAAGGATACAGGGTGACCATTTGGAAGTTGATTGATTCATCTGGAGGTCACTTTGTAAGGTTTGATAATTTCCACATCTTTATGTTGGTTGAAAAGAGATATCCCCTCACACCAATAACTATCACCAATATGTTAACCAAGAAACTTCAAACTGATCATCAAAATGAAATGTGCTATCAGTTGTTAAAGCTTATGGTAAAACATCAGAAAAGGTAATGATAGGTATTGAAATGGCATCCCCTCCTGAGTATGATGAAGAATTTGTGTTAAAGAAACTCGAAGATTCAGAAGCTGAACATCAAGTTTAGGGGAGGATTATTAAGACTTGAAAGACTTCAAGGACACTTAAGGTTTCTACTGCACAGGTACATAATGGAAATTATACTAAGTAGTTAGTACTGGTAGTATAAAGTTACCACTGCTAGTTACTACTGTTAGTATAATATTAGTACTGTTAGTATGAAGTTACTACTGCCAGTAGAAGTTAAGACTGCTCAGAGTTGAAGACTGAATATATGCTAAGTTATTAATGGATACTGGATGCACCTATACCCCCCTACAAGCACTATTAAATAGTACAAAAGTTACTATGTTAGTGTTACTTAGTATGTTAGGATAACTGAGTTAGTGCTAGAGTAAAGTACAACTGTTAGCGTAATGATTAGTAATTTCTGATGGTACTTCTACTGCTTCATGCTCAGTTTAGTGACTGCTGTTTATAAGATACTAATTTTGTTGGACTTAAACTGCTGAAGACTTACTACTGTCAAGAGGATAAAGACAGAGTAAAAAGAGAAAGCGTGTGTGGAAAACAAGAGTACCTATGAAGATAAGTATTAAAAAGTTAGTTTTGGTAAAAGATTATGATTTGTATATAATTATAGAAGGATTATGATAAGTAGGAAGGTATTGTAAAACCGTGTAGGAACTCCTTTAGTGTATAAAGGAGAGGATCATAGGGTATAGAAATAAGATTTCAGTTCTCATAGTAGTTTTCCTTAGAATTCTTTAGAGCTTCAAGGTTTTTTGTAAACTATCACTATTTCAGCAGTGAACCGTTAATTTATTTGAGGCTGGAAGTTTTGTTAATGTTCAATGTTGTGTTATTATTCTTCTTAGTATCCAATACTAGATTCCTCTCAGCTTGTAGAATATTACCTGAAGCATAGGATCAATCAAAAACTAATCGAGGGGCTTGTTGATAATCATAGGTTCAATGACTCCCTGTCAGGATCTCGAGTAGGAAAAATGAAAGGAAAGACCTATAATTTGTAACCTAGGAGGCTTGTTTATGAAGCAATCCTTAAGAAAAAGATAACAAAGAAGGAGGACAATGGAGGAAACTTTAAAATACCCTGTAACATAGGAGGTCTGAAATGCATGAACGCCCTAGCTGACCAAGGATTTGACGTGAACGTCATGCCCCTCTCCACCTACATGAAACTAACCGATGAAAGGCCTGCTGAGACAGACATTAGACTCTCCCTAGCCAGCCATTCGTATATCTACCCTTTAGGGATAGAAGAGGATGTATTAGTTTATGTTGTTGGTTATGTGTACCCCTTGGACTTTGTGATTTTAAACATAAAGGAAGATGAAAAGAGGAACTTCATCTTAGGAACACCATTCCTGACAACGGCTAAACCCGTGATTAAGTTCGACAAGGGCACCATAACTCTAAGATCTGGAAAGAGTAAGATAAGTTTCCATAGGATACATGAATCCCTCTATAAGGACGAGAAAGGGATTAAGAACGATATAAAGCCTATAGCCCCCACTATGACTGTAAATAGGATAGGCTTGGAATGGGAGGAAAAGATAAAACTTCACTAGGAAAAGGAGATGAAGTTCGACCAATGGAAGAGCAAAAACTTCAAAAATAAGCACCCTGCTCTTGTCAAAGTAGAAGATGAGATAGATGATGAAGGAGAAGTCATGTAAGGATGTGTGACTTCGAGTCTAGCTACAAGACTCATAAATAATTAAAAGCGCTTCTTGGGAGGCAACCTAATGTTTATTTTACTGCATAGTAATCATTTCAACCCAATGAAGAACCATATGCATATTGACCATGAATATGTTTAAATTGTCCTCACGTTTTTGATGATCGTGTTCGTTCCTGCGAATGTGCTTCCTATCGCTATGTTCGATTTGATGTGATTCTTGCAATGGATTTGGTTGGCTTAACATCGAGCTCCATTGACTGCAATGTTAGGACAGTGATCTTTTGTAACGTTTTCGCCAACCTGAATTTGTTTATCATGTTCCTCACCGCTTAAGTCAGTTATTAGCTCATCTCTGCTATGAAGGCACGTACCTTGATTTTTCTCCTGGATGCCAGGTTTTCTGACTTCTGTTATGGAAACATCTTGGAGAGGCCTAATATTGAAATCTTTCTGTTAGTTTACGTTGAATTCGCCTGAAGTTTTTCCAATGAACTTCCTGGACTTCCTCGCTAGAGAGATTGAATTTGGTATAGATGGTAAATACTGGTGCTGATAACTATCTCAAAGGCTCCGTATCGTATGGCACCTGTTGAATTGAAAGAGTTAAAAGAGCAGTTACAGGAGATGTTGGAGAATGGCTTTATTAGACCCAGTGTTTCGCCGTGGGGTGCACCGGTTTATTTGTTAGAGGAAAGAAGGGAGCCATGCGCTTATGTATTGATTTACCGCGAGCTCACCCGTATTACGATTCGTAAACCGCTTCCTCTTCTGCGAATCGAACGATTTGTTTTGACAACTACAAAGGGGCCAAATATTTTTCTAGATTGATTTGCGATCTGGTTATCAATCAGATTCGTGTGAGAGAGCAGGATATTTCCATAAGACTGCTATTCGTAGCGTTATGGCCCCTTGACGGAGTTCTTGGTTATGCCTTTCGGTCATGACTCATGCTCTCTGCTGTGTTTATGGATTTGATGCAGTTATTTTCCACGAGTACCCTGATAAGTCTAGTTATTGTTTACATCGACGACAATCCTCGTTTACTCCAAGTTTGAAGAAGGAGCACAGAGCAACAACTAAGGATTTGTTGGAAATTCTTAGACAGAAGAAGTTGGATCGAAGTTTTCAAGTTGCGAGTTTCAGGTTCAGCAAGTCGGTTCCATGGTCATATTGTATCTGAGGACGGCCTCCATTAGGATCCACATCAACGGTTGAAGCTATCACCAATGGCGAGACCTACTACGGTGACGGAGTGAGAAGTTTCTAGGGCTTGCTGGCTTATTACCGACATTTAGTGAGGGTTTTTTCCCGATTAGCCTTTACTCTTACCCGCTGTATTGAGAACAGTGGTGAGAAGTTTGTGTGACGCGGGGCGTCAGGAGAGTTTGAGGAATTGAAACGGAAGATGGTGTCTGTCGGATCTTGATCTTCCCATCAGGTTCGGTGGTTTTCAGATATAAGTGCTGTGAAGAAAGGTTTGGGTAGTGTTTTGATGCACATGGGGAGGTGCTCGCCTACGCTTCAAGGCAGTGAAGCCTTATGAAGTAAATTATCTACATGATCTTGAGTTAGCGGCGTGTGTTTTAGCATTTTAAAATCTGGAGGAACTATCTGTAATGGTGAGCTTGTGTTATTTTTACAGATCATAAGCGTCTCTCAAGTATATTTTCTTACTCAGCGAGACTTAACAAGAGACAGAGGAGATGGTTGGAACTTCTGAAAGCTTATGACACTAACATCCCGTACATCCGGGCCAGGTAAAGTGGTTGCGACGCATTCGTCGAAACTCAGGGTGATAGCTTGTTTTGATTCCATAGATACTTTCATGATTTAGAGCGTTTGGATGTTTGAGCTATGTGTACGAGGTATCGGTGGCTTATGGGCGAGTATGAGGGATAGAGTCTTTTTTTACCCTCCTGCTACAGATCAATGAACCTCAACAAAGGGACGATGGTGAGTTGTGGGTATTTTGCAGAATGATGAAGACGGTAAAACATACTGAGTTCAGTGTTGATTGATGACGGTGTTGTGTGTTTGAAGATCGGTATGTGTCTAATGATCAGGACTTTGCGAGAAGGTTATGACGGAAGCTCATAGTTCTCCATTTACTATTCATCCAGGTTCAACCAAGATGTACAGAGATATGAAAACGTACTGTTGGTGGAAAAGATGGAATGGCATGAAAACAAGATGTGGCTACGTTTGTCTCAGTGTATGGACTTGTCAGCAGGTAAAACATTGACATCAAAGGGCTAGTGGTTTGTTACAGCCGTTGGGAGATACCTATGTGAAATGGGATGAGATTTCCATGGATTTCGTTATGGGGTGCTTTGCCTACTACTCAGAAAAGACTTACGCGATTTGGCGGGTTGTTGCTCGGGTAACCAGTCTGCTCATTTCATACCCTTGGTAAGAATATGGTATTGTAAGTTGGGCGGCGATTTTTAACAGGAAAAATCGGTTAGACTACATAGGATACACCGACTTCTATTGTGTCCGGACAGAGATCGAAGATAGTCTCCTTTTTTGGAAAGGATTACAGAAAGCTTGGGGAACTCGACTTAAGTTTAGTACAGCATTTCATCTCAAAAACGCAATGGTCAGTCAGAGAGAAACCATTTAGGACTTTGAAGATATGTTTGAGGGCTTGTGCATTTAGAAGGACAGGTAGTTGGGATAATATTTGTGGCTTGGTGGAGTTTTGCTACAATAAAGGTTGGCATGCTCAGCATCAAGGCAACACTTTCTCACTTTTTGTATGGTAGAAATGTCGAAGCACCTATTTGTGGATGAAAGTAGTTTGAGGTTGATTGAAGGTCGGCGCTTATCGAGACTTACTAATGAGAAGGTGGTGTTGCTAAGAGAAATTGAAAGAAGGCTTAGATCGAGACAGAAGAGTTATGCTGATAAGCATCGACACGTGACTTAGCGTTTCAGTGGAGGATCGTGTATTCTGAAAGTTTCGCCATTCAGAGGAGTTAAACGTTTTGGGATCAAGGGCAAGCTCAGTCCTCGATTCATTGGTCCGTTGGAGATTTTGGAACGTATTGGAGAGGTTTCGTATCGTTTGGCGCTTCCTCCGCAGTTATCGCACGTTCACGATGTTTTCATGTATCCTCCTTTTGAGGGAGATACATTAACATCCATATGCATGTCGCATCTTATCCTTTTTGCTCAATCAGGCCTGATATATATTAATTTTTAGTGTTGTTTGACCGCGTCTTTGTGCGACGACTGAAATCATTCTGGATGCGATCCGAGAGAGTCATGAGAAAAAGTCATTCCTTTAGTGAAGATTCTTTGGAAGAATCACCCAGAGCGTGAGGTACCTGGGGAGACCGAAGTATCTATGCGAGGTAGTTAACCTTACTTTCTTTTGTCTAGTCGGTATGTTTTCGTTTCGTTCTCATTTTGTTTTCATTCCAATTCATTTCAATTTTCGAGGACGGAAATTTTTTTGTTTTAGAGGGGAAGAAGTTGTAAAACCTAAAAATCTCAACAAATGTAAATTACAAAATTACCCCTAAAGCAAGAAATTTCTAAAAGTTTAAAATAAATTTCAGTTTTTAATTTAGACATTATGGAAAATACATATGTAGAATTATGAAAATAATTATGAAAATTTTTGTAAGATCAAAATACTTTATGTTATACAAGGAAAGTAATTAAAATTTATATCTATATATATATCAATATGTTATATGCCGAATTATGTATATAAATTAACTATGCATTGTATTATTTAATAATAAACTAATTATAGATAAATACATAATTATTATGAAAAGATAAATAGCTGATTCTATTCTTATTTGGAAAGCCATGGGACTCGGCCAAACTATTTTATTATATCCTTATTTCATTTTCATTTGTAAATTCTTTAAAAACAAATGCACCGAACCCTAAAATAATAAAAGAGGCGGCATACATTTTTTCCAAGGCTTGTGCGATTTTTCTAAGATTATTTGAAGGTTAAGGAGTGTGGGACAAATGTCGGGAAGGCTTATGGATTTGTGATTGGTTCGAATTTGGTAATGGTTTTTGGGTTTCGAATAAGCACCGGGTTTCATAAAATCATAAACTCATAAGGATCATCCAAGGTATTTTACAACTCACTTTTCATTCATATACATTCGATCTATGCATAAGAAAACATGTTTCAAGCATTTTATTTTGATTTTATAAATCAAATCATATTCGAAAACCCTAATTTCTAGCTAGTATTGAAATCGGCATAAAAACTATTTGTAAAATTGATTTTATATTTTTCTAAGGTTTTTCATATCTCATATAACTCAGAAAAATTGTTGGAATAATTTATAAATGATTCGAATAATTATTGAAGATTTATTTGTGTTTACCGAATTCGAAAATAAGGGAAAAAGGAAAGAAAATGGTTAAAATGAATTAGGGTTAGGGTTTTGTTATTTTTTCCAGGTGTAATTAATGCCAATGATTGGTAAATAATTATGTTTGTGATTGGGGAAAATTTGATTAGGGTTTTGTGAATTAATTAGTTAGCCGATTGTGATATAAAAGGTATAAGGACTTGTTTTGTAATTTCTGAAACTATGGGGTCTATTTAAGACATGTTATTATTTTATTTATTTGTATAAATAGTTGGGGGTATAAAATGTCATTTTGGTATTATTTGGATTTAAAATGGTTAATTATTAATTATGTAATTAGAAATTAATTAAAAAAATATGAGGACTAAAGTCGTAAATTCTGAAAAGTATTAGGTTTGGTTAGATTTATGTCTAAGTATGATTTTGTCATATTTGATTATAAGGGCTTGTTTTGTTAATTATGGTAATTAAAGATAATGTTTTAAGAATTAATAAAACCAAAAGGACCTAAATATGTAAATTAGTAAATTAAGGGTTTGGGACTGTAAATACATAACAATGGAAGTATAATCTGAATACAATAAGGAAACTTTGATATTTACACTTTTAACCTTGAAAATTTGTTGATTTTGCATTTAAACCTAAAATAAGGAACGTTTATATATTTAACCCTAAGCTTGTACGGTTGGAATTAAGTCCGCTAATCTATTTAAATACTTAATAGAATCTCATATAGATGAATAATACTAATTTGGAAACTTATAAAAAATAGAAACGTTACTAAAATGGAAAGATCTAAAAATGGAAGTATAACATCACAGAAAGGTTTGTAATTCGAATTCATCTATCTTTAGGTTCGGCTAAGAGGGGGCGTGATTTTGATATTGCTGTGGTGTTTCTTTTTTGATTGTGCTTTGCTTCGGAATAAGGACAGATTATTCTAACCTTTTCGTTACGGTTTCTCATGACATATTCCTCTCAAGTTTTGTATTACTTATGTGATTTGCTACATTTTGCTCTGAGCATTATATCTTGGCTTTCTTATATGATATGTATCATGTTCTATTGAACCCTGCTATTGCTACCCTTGATATTTGAACCTTTGATCATTTTTTGAACCTTTGATATTTGAACCTTTGACATAGAACCTTTGTCTGGATCCCTTTGAAATGAACTTTGATATGACTTTGCTTTGAACCCCTTCAGTTTGAGAACCACGACCACTATTTGTATCCTAGCCTGAAGGTTAACATGGCCGGTTTCATTCATGCACTTTGCTTGACTCATGTGTGAGTGAGTGATTTCTATATTCCCATTTGATATTTATGTGCACTATGAGATTATTATTTGTTATAAGGGGGCGTATGGATGCATCTAGATTTGTTTTGTGATTCGATGGTTATGACTTTTGATATTTGGATATTGGTGACGATGCTTGGTGAATCCACGTCTTTCACAACAGACTTCTTGGAGCGCATGAACTCCATGGTCACTTTGATATGATTTGTTTGGGCTTGGTGATTGAAACTAACCTAATTTGGATTCTCTGGATTCACTTACTTACCCTCTACCTTATGATTGAATTTTGAATTGTCTTACTTTCATTTGATCCCTTAGATCATGTAGTGTGCGATCCTTTGTACATTTGTATCATATCTTTGTTTCCGTTATCTTTTGCATTTGAATTATCACCACCACCCCCCCCCCCCCCCCCCCCTATATTATCTGTTCACAGGGTTTACTAAGTCAGCCGATATTTTTCTTTTCCTTGGCGCAGGTATCTAAGCTAGGAGCAACTAGGTTTGCTTTTGGGTTATGAGTTCTGAGTGTGGACTACCCTAGAGATCTTACCTTTGATATATGAATTGTTTCCTTCCAAGACATTTGTTATTTTCGTTTGGATATGTTTATCCTTTGAGAACTTATGTACCTTAAGTCATGTTGACTTATTTCCTTTGGTTATTTATTTAAGACTTCCGCTGTTTATGCTTGTGTTATGATTGTGTATGCTTTGATGTCACACCATATTTGTAATACTTCTACCCTTCTGGGTCGGGGCGTTACAAGTATTAACATTTTCCTTAGCAGTTTTAACTCTGTCTTCAATAATTATACAAGAACATGCCTCTATTCATCACAAGCACACTAGAAAAGACTAGATAGACATGTGAGAATTCATGAGGATCCATATTTATGCATAACCCATGAATAAAAATTAACAACTGATAAGTCTTAGAGATTTCAAAGATTCAATAAACCAATGCTAGCAATTAGAAGTTAAACCTGCTAACATCAAAAGCTTTGGTGAGAAGATCAGCAACATTTTTGTCTGTGTGAATCTTGATCACTTGTATCAACTTCTTCTCATACGAATCTCTGATAAAATGGTACCTTATCTCAATGTGCTTGGTTTTGGTGAGAGATACTGTTCTTTTACACTACCGGAAGTACTTTTCATTATCAATGTAGATGTTGGTGTTCATGAGATTGTATCCATAGTCAAGCATCTGATTTTGGATCCATAACACCTGTCCATAGCAGTTTGCAGCAGCCACATATTCTGCTTCAGTTGTTGAGTTGGCTACTATAGTCTGCTTCTTACATTGCCATGAAATCAATCTTTTGCCAAGAAATTGACAACCTCATGTTGTGGTTTCCTGTCAAGGGACTAGCTTCCAGCTAGTCACTACAAAAAAGTGCTTCAAGTCAAAAGGTGAATCTCTAGGATACCAAAGGCCCAATTTGGGTTGCCCTTTAAGTACCTAAAGATCCTCTTCATAGCATAAAGGTGTGAGATCTTTGGAGTAACTTGGAACCTTGCACAAGCACAAATAGCAAACATAATGTCTGGTCTAGAAGCTGTCAAGTACATCAATGATCCAATCATTGATCTATATAAATGTACATCCACATTCTCAGCTTCTTCATCATTTGTTAATGGCTTGTTTGTCTCTATTGGAGTGCTTGCTGTCTTTATTGAGGCAAGATCAAACTTCTTCAAAATCTCAGCCACATATTTATCTTGGCTGATAAAGATCCCTTATTTCTGTTTAAACTTGAAGTCCTAAAAAGAAAGAAAGTTCTCCCATAGAACTCATTTGAAATTTGTCATGCATTACTTTTCAAATTCAGTACTCATTTCTTTCTTTGTTGATCCAAAGATGATATCATCAACATAAACCTAAACTAGCAGGATATCATCTTTATGTCTTCTAATGAACAAAGTTTTGTCAATTTGTCCCCTGTGAAAACCATTGTCCAGCAAGTAGGTTGACAATGTCTTATACCATGCTCTTGGGGCTGATGTTATAGTCATAGAGTGCTTTTCAACTTTGTAAATTAGTTAGGAAAGTGTGGGTCTTCAATCTAGGAGTTGACAGACATCTACCTCTAAATCTATCTTTCCATATAAGAAAGGCACTTCTTTTACTCATTTTGGTAGACTACAAAATCTTTGAAGGAAGCATATGCTAGAAATAATCTTATGGCTTCTATCCTTGCAACAGGTGCAAAGACTTCATCATAATCTATACCTTCCTCTTGAGTATGACCTTGAGCAACCAGTCTAGCTTTGTTCTTTACCACTATGCCTCTTTCATCCTTCTTGTTTCTGAAAACCCATTTAGTACCAATTGCCCACTTGTCTCTTGGTAAGTCAACTAAGGACCAAACATTTAGCAGTTTAAATTGTAGAAGCTCATTCTGCATTGCTTCCACCCAGCTTGGATCTTCCAGGGCTTGGAGCACCTTTTTGGGTTCCTTTTGAGATAAGAAACAGGCAAACAAACAATTTTGAAAATCCTTGTGATTTGTTCTTCTAAGCTGGTGAACTGAGGAGATCAAACCATGTTCTTCAGTTGTCTTGGTCATGTGTCTTGTTTGCACAGGAGTTTTTAAGCTTCCAATCACTTGATCTCCTGTGCTCTTTGTAAAATATGGTGAAAGAGTATCCGGGACTGTTAAGATGAATTTACATTGTTCATAATCACTTCTTCTTACAATCTTTCATCATAAGCATCTTCCAAAGATTTCCGGTGTTATCATTGAAGATATATTTGGGATAGTGAAAGGAAAAAAGCATTTTAATAAGGAGGCATCTTTCAAAAGATGTTCTTCAAATGCATGGCAGTATTAACGAAGGTCTAGCAGTATTAAAACACGCTGGTGGTGCATGGAGACAGAAGTACAACGGTTTGGTTAGCAGTACTAACCGGTGTACTAACAATTTAACACCATTAGTTACTGTTAGTGGTTTTCATTCTGCTATTTCCTTGGATTTAGACCTTTCTGATCACTACTTGTTGGTTCTCATCCTTCCCACTTGTGTTTGATGCTTCATTTTCATCTACTTCTGTATCCCTTTCTCTATCTTTAGGACCTTAAGAGATTGATGGATCAGTTGTGCAAATAGGTATCAGGATGTATTCTTGTTCAGGTTCTTTTTCCTTTTGAGCTTGACCTGCAACAGTGTTATCTTTGGTTCTTGTAATACCATTAGTTTTGTTCCCTGCAACAACTGGCACATAGTTCATAGATATTGACAAAGAATCAACATCAAAAAGCCAGTCAGGACCATTCTTTCACATAAGGTCAATTCTTCAAGAAACTAATGTTTAAGGTCTCTTCAACAATCCTAGTCCTCTTGTTAAAAACTCTCATAGCTTTACTAACTACAGAATATCCAACAAAATATCCCTCATTAGCTTTACCTTCAAACTTGCCTAGATGATCCATGGTGTTTAAGATGTTAACAGGACACCTAAAAGGTTTCATGAAATCTATCAGTGGAGGTCTTCCATGAATAAGTTCATAGGGTGTCTTGTTATGAGGCTTAATGACTAAGACCCTATTTAGCACTTGCAAGCAGTATTAATCTTCTGCCAAAAGGTGGTTAGGCAACTATAGAGTCTACTAACATTGTTCTTGCAAGCCTCTATCGTGTTCTATTCTTTTCTTTCAGGCTACACCATTCTTGCCTGAGGAGTCCTAGCCATACTGAATTCCTCTTAAATCCCCTTTATTCACAAAATGGTTCATTCTACATCTTAAAATCAGTGCCATTGTCACTCTGTAACTTTTACTTTATGATCTAGTTGATTTTCTATTTCTGTTCATTGAAGGTACTTTAGAATCCCACTAGTCCTCTTTTAGTGGCAAAAAAACACCCAAGTAAAATTACTAAGTCTTTAGTGACTATAGGCAATAGAATTCTCATTAAACTCTCTCAACATTTATAGGACCCAAAACAAGTCCATATGAGCATATGGTAAGGGTTTGCTGATTGAGTTCACAAGCTTGGTCTTATAGGAGGCTTTGTGTTGCTTTCCTTTCTGACAAGCAACACAAGAATGATCATTTTCAAAGATCTTTGAAGGTAAACCTTTGACAAGGTTTGCCTTCACAAGTTTATTCAATGTTTTAAAATTAATGTGCCCAAGCCTCCTATGCCAAGTATTGGATTCATCAATTATGGCCTTAGCAATGAGACAAGTTAAATCTCCAGTGGGAACAACACTCTTTAGGTCAACACTGTATATGTTGTCTTTTCTTTAGAACTTTCAGCAACTTGAACTTACATTCAAGTACTTAAACTCAGAAGATAGGACAAGACACTCAGTGTCAGAAAAGAAACATTGTTCTTTTTGTCACATATTTGTGAACATGGAAACAGAATATACTTAAGCTCTTAAGAAGTAACATCCTCAAAATCTAAAGTTTCCTGTTTTGATTTTACCTTTACTAGATATTCAACCTTTACCATCACCAAAGGAAACAAACCACCATCATAATCTTCATATTCATCAAGATAGCACTTGTTTCCTGTCATGTGCCTGGAACAACCACTGTTAATAACAGCTTTTTCCTTATACTCTTTTTGTTGTGGGTTGTCCTGCACATAAAATAAGAGATTTAGATCTTTTTAGGGATCCAAGCCATTTATAGACTGATCTTGTTTTTCGTGCATCAATGTAAGAAAATTTCTTAAATGTAGTTGATGCACTGCTGTTTTTGGCTTTCCAAACCCGGCATGCTGAGGCCTTAACAGCATTAGCCCCTTTACCCTTATTTCTTACTACTTCTCTATCCCTAGCAGTAGTATGTTTTACACTGACAGTATTAACATTTGTTTTGGAAATGCTATTCTTGTTTGCAAAATATCTGTTAAAAGGCCTTAAACTTTGTGAATATCACTTTTTTGAACGTATTATTTATAGGTTCTAGGATTGATTCACAGTTAGTTTTGATTGGCATGCGTATTAATGGTCTTAGCAGTATTAATGCTTTTGTGTTAGCCAATATAAACTGGTCTAACAGTATTAACAGTTGCTACTAGCAGTCCAAAGTCCCCCTTTCCCTGACCTAGTTTTAAGACAGACTTTTTAGAACAAATTTCTTTGGGGTGAGGGTGAGACATTTTTTATTAGAAAAATTTTTGTGATTACCTTCCTTGAGTTACTTCCATGCAGGTCCTTGCAACTTTTTATCACAAAGATAATGTAGATGATCAAAACTGCACAGTATAAACGCTTTATTTGTCATTTTAAAATCATTTCCTAGTCTTTGGGATATAAGATTGTTCCAATTTCTTTGGTTCCCTCTAGGATTTTGTTTAGCAGCATTTATTTCCCTAATAGTCTTAACAGATTTTGTCTTTTCAATGATAGGGACAATAGTATAATCTATCTCACTTTCATCTATATCACTTTCATTATCAGAGTTCCAATCCTCAATGATTGGTGCACTAGTGTTGCTCCATCTAACGCATTAGATCAACAGATTTGAAAATCCTATCTGCAACTGTCTTAACATTGTCGGTGTTTGTACACAAACAGTAGTACATCTAAATTTTCACTCTCCACCAATTTATCTTATAAAAGTTAGTCAGTCTTGGGGTATGAAATTTCCTATTAGAGGTGGGGAAACTGCATGATATGCCTTATCTGTTCCAGACATATCAGTTAAATTCACAAAACCTTCTACTGCAGGAGAAGCTACAGTAGCTGCATTATATCTTAGTCCCTTTTCTAAACTTGTCAATTACTTGACATTCTAGTATTTTATTTAAAGACCTGGATGAATTTTGAAACTTTTCTAATGTTTGTTTTAACTGATCTCTTTCTACTTCAGCTTTTTCCAAATTCAGTTTATAAACATCTAAGGCGTTATCTCTTAGTCTAACCTCAAGTTTTAAGACATTTATGCTATCATCTAACACAATCTCATTTTTCTTATAGTGAACAAGTCTAGCTTCTACTGATTCTAAACCTGCTTTATAAGAAACTAAATTGAATTGAGACTTTTTGTAATCAGAAGACAAATTATCATATTGTTCTTTAAGAGAAGCATAAGCTTTTACACATGTTTTAGAACAAGAATCTACCTTAGATTCTGAACTAGAGGAGCTTCCAGAGGATGTAAATGCCATCATGCATGAAATTGTTGTTGTTCTTCTCAGCTTGGTTGCTCCAATCATAATACCACCAATTCCATCTTGACGCTATCAAGGGCATTCTAAGTAGGAGTCTCCACATCAATAGTTCTTGTATTATTTTCTCTTCCTTTGAACTCCTGATTTCTTGGAAACCTACATTCTCTAGCAAAGTGCCCATGTTTATGATAGTTAAAGCATTCTACTTTTGACTTGTCAAAACCAACTCTTTGACCATTTATGTTTAGCTTCTTCCCAGTTCTTTTGATAAATCTTCTTGCTCTGATTGTCAGCATGGCCATCTCCCATTGAAGATCCATTTCTTCCAAATCATCAGGATGAAGTTGTTCCAGATCTTCTTGAGAAAGTTGAGGACAGTTGGGTTGACTTGCAAGGAAGGCACAAATCACAGCATCACAAAGATTATCCAGACATACAGTGTTACTACCATTATGATGAGTATGAGTAGTACTTTGAGTAGTACTAATTTCATGAGAAGAATCATCTGCCTTGTGAGTGTTGTTTGTGTTATTAGTGCTGTTAGAGACAAAGGCCACATTCTGTGTATTTTGACTTGTGCTTGATGAACCTGTTAATTCAGGTTCATATATCTTCAGATTATTATACAAGTCATCTAAGCTGATGGTTTCAATCTCTGCCTTGTTTCTCCAAATTAGAGCATGATACTTCCATTCAGATGGAAGACTTCTCAGCAACTTTAAGTTCATATCTTCTTGATTGATCACTTCTCCTTGGATCTCCAACTGTCCAATGAGTTTTTGTAACCTATCAAAGGTTTGATCTATTGATTCAGAACTTAATGCAGCAAAGTTCTCATATTGTTGTTTGAGAAGTGTCCTCTGAACCTTTTTGGACTCCTTGTTCCCTCCATACCTTTTCTCTATAGCCTCCATTAGCAACTTTGCATCTTGATATGTGTGGAACTTCAGTTGGTCTTTGTTTGGAAGTGCCATCAACAGGGTTGCTCTTGCTTTCATTTCATTCCTTCTCTCCTGTTTTTCTTCAACAGAGGTTGGTTCATATTCCTGTTCAACTGTTCCAACCATCTTTTTAAGCACTTTGTTTCCATTCTTGATTACTTCCCATAGAGAGTAGTCAGTCATCAGGAAGTATTGTTCTATCCTCATAAGCCAGAGGTCATAGTCTCCTGGGTTGAGAAGAGGCAGTCTTGCAGTCAGATTATTGTTTGTGGTGGTTCCTACCTCCATCTTGTCACAAAAAAATAGATCTTGAAGAAGAGGTTGATTCTTCTTATTCAAAGCTTCACAACAAGCTCTGATACCACTTGTTGGTCCTAAAACCGATCTTGTCCTCCTTAGCTTGATGTAAGGTTAGCAACTTTGGATAAATCCAAAACTACTATGACAGAAACTTTGATTATTGAATATCAAATACTATGCGGAATCTAGTATTGATATTAAGAAGAATAATAACAATTGAATAGCAAACAATGAAACAGTAACAAAACTTTCAGCCTCAATTATATTAACGAACACTCTGAATTAGTGTTAGGGTTTACAAAACCTTGAAGCTCTAAGAATTCTATGGAAAACTGCTATGAGAACTGATATCTTTTTCTATACCCTAGGACCTCCTTTTATACACTAAGGAGTCCTACACGGTTTACAATACCTTCCTAACATATCATAATCATTTCTATAATTACAGACAATCATATCTTTTACAAATATAACTTTAATACTTATCTTCATAGGTACTCTTGTTTTCCACACACGCTTTATCTTTTTACTCTGTCTTTATCCTCTTGACAGTAGTAAGTCTTCAAGCAGTTGTAAGTCAGCAACAGTTGTATCTTTATAACCAGCAGCACTAACTGAGCATAAGCAGTAGTAAGTACCAGCAGTACTAATCTTTATGCTAACAGTTGTAACTTTACTCTAGCAGTACTAAGTTATACTAACAGTACTAAGTTACACTAACAGTAGTAACTTTTGTACTAGCAGCATTAATAACTTAGCATATTTTCAGTCTTCAACTCTGAGCAGTCTTAACTTCTACTGGCAGTAGTAACTTCATACTAACAGTACTAATATTATACTAACAGTAGTAACTAGCAGTGGTAACTTTATACTACCAGTACTAACTACTTAGTATAATTTCCATTATGTACCTGTGCAGTAGAAACCTTAAGTGTCCTTGAAGTCTTTCAAGTCTCAACAATCCTCCCCTAAACTTGATGTTCAGCTTCTGAATCTTCAAGTTTCTTTATCACAAATTCTTCATCATACTCAGGAGGGATGCATTCAAACCTTTCATTTACCTTTCTGCTGTTTTACCATAAGCTTTAACAACTGATAGCACATTTCATTTTGATGATCAGTTTGAAGTTTCTTGGTTAACATATTGGTGATAGTTATTGGTGTGAGGGGATATCTCTTTTCAACCAACATAAAGATGTGGAGATTATCAAACCTTACAAAGTGAACTCCAGATGAATCAATCAACTTCCAAATGGTCACCCTGTATCCTTGTAACATTCTCCATACATCACTTGTTGTGTCTGGTTCAAACATGACTTTCAAATCTCCCCATAACACTCTTTCAAATTCATCTTCAGGCCTTGTATCATTATGCTTTGCCTTTACTATCCTCCAAAGAACCTCCAAGTCTTCTCTGTCTATTCCTTGTAGCATCCTTATCATTGAAGAGTATCTCTTGGAGCTTCCATCTGCTCTTATCAACTGATAATGTACCAGCATACCTTCTTTATGAAGCTTGTAATCAACAATCACTGGTAGTTTGGTAGCAAGTGGTATAGCATCAATTGCTATATCTTCATCCTTTTTAATTACCAAATGCTTCAATAACTCTCCTTCATCATCTTCACTGACTTCTTCAACTTCATCAGACTCTTTGTCTTCCTCCATCTTTTGTTTCTTTGAGGATTCTTGTTGTTGCTGTTTTCCTGCTCTTTTTCTTCCAAGCATCTTCTTTCTGCTGCCTTTAGCTGTCTCCTCACTACCTTCTGCCTTCTTTTCTTTGCTTTCCTGTTCCTCAGAACCCATAGCCACAAAGGTATTTACCCTCTTCATTTCCTTGTCAAACAACTTTTGAATTTCATCAAAATTCTTTCCCTTCAGCTGTTTGTATGTGTATCCACCCATGTGCTTAAGATAAGTAGACATTTGAGTTCTCTTTTGTGCCTTGGTAGGAGGTCTGTTTCTCTTTTCTTGTGCTCTAAGTGCAGCAAAATGTTTTCTTCTCTTCTCCATCAGTTCCATAAATAATTTTCCTTTTTCCTCATCTGTCAACTCCTCTCTTTCTTTTGATTGGAGTCTTTTAGCCAGTAATCTATCAGCTTCCATCATAGCTTGTGTATTCTCCCATGACTCAATCAATGCTATATTAGCTTCTTCTTCTTGTTTCCTTGCTAGCTTTTGTTCTTCTTCTAACTCAGCATCCAACTTAGCTTGAATATCTCTTGCAATTTGTTCATCAATAGCAATTTGATCTTTTCTTTTTAAAGGAACTTCAGTTTCAACCATAATACCTTTTACTTTGTCTTTAGAAATTGAAGGTTGTGACTCTTGTGGAACTCTGAACTCACTTGGCTCCTGTACTACTACCCTTTTACCCTTGGGTCTTGTAGTTGTTGTTGTTGTAGCAGCAGTAGTAACAACTTTAGGCTTAGCTGCTTTGATTTTAATAAGTGTTTGAGCCAAAGTTAGTTCATCAATCTTAGTAGTAGTAACTTCTCCTATACCAGCAGTAGAAACTATATTTGTAGGAGCAGCACTATCTTCAACACTAGTAGTAGTAACTGCTTCACCAGCAGTACTATCATCAAGCTTTGTACTCTGCTCATTCTTCTCTGTAGTATATTGGATATTACAATACAAGCTTAGGAATGATGGGTTGGCCAAATTTCTAGAGAGAGAAAGTGACTAGTCTAGTGAGAGAAAACACCTTAAATGTGTGTATTATCAAATGAACAACCAACCCCTTCCCATGGCTAGAAAGGGGTATTTATACAAGTGTTTTGGTGCCCCTAAGTGGGCCATGGAGTGGGCTAACAAGTGGGTAAAGACCCGACCCAACACCATAAGTCTTACGATAACTAAACGATTAATACTAAGACTACGAGCTAACCTATGCTAGATATAACACGGGGTGACCGAGTCTTTTACATGGATTTTCATAATCCTAACAATCTCCCCCTAAGGGAGGTCACCCCAGAAAATACAAATTGAATCGTAGCATTATATTTGAATTAATCTTTGATTCTAGCTTGTAGTCTTTTGATTCTTCAACATTCGTCGATGTACATCAAGTAGTGATCTTTGAGCTTTGTTCCTTGGACTTGAGTGATCTTTGAGCTTTCTTTGAGATCACCATCCACTTTAAATCTCTTAATCATCCTTGTTGTAGAATATTGCCTTCATGTGATGTTGTGACTTTCGGACCCGCATACTTACACTTTTCTGGATCATGATAGTACTTATCAGAGTTGCGGAAGCTGTGTTATAGGTCTTTCAGTTGTCATGATGTCTTTGATTAGAAACATTAAGTGTGAGCATGGGGTTGTGAATTGACTTTACTGGAACGAGGCATCTGCATCTCCATCTTTATGTAATCCTGAAATACAACAGTTAATAATAAAGCTTGGTGACGAATATGGCTTTGTCATTAGTCAGAGTTCGGTTGTATTAACCTCCGGTTCCATGAGGACTGTTTTATAGTATAAATACTGTCCTTGTGATCAGGTAGATTCATTATAAGAACCTCCTTGATAGGGTTTCCAGCTCAAAGTGTTAGATCATGAATTGTTTATGAATTTTCTCAAGATTAAGAAATTAATCAAAAATAAACTTTTCTAAAATTAACACTAAAATTTTGTTTGTTACAGTTTATCAAAAATACTAGACTTAAAGAATAATTTTCCAAAAGAATTTTAATTTATGCAACTATTTTTCATTTGTTATGATTTTTTATAACGAAAAAGGAAAAGTTAAACTAAAATCTATTTTAATTCCTAAAAATTACAAATCAAACTGGAAAAATATGGAAAAATGGTTTTTAACTACTTAAATGGTGCAGAAATTTAATGGCACAAAAAATCGTCCTAATTTTTTATAAAACCGTGCCCGTGATATCACCTAATTTTGACAATTAAAAAAACTAAACCCTATTGTTTTTATTTAAAAATAAATTGGAAAATATTAATTTAATTTATTATTTAGAAAAGACAGGGTAGAATGTGCTAAAAAAATAGAGGTGTAGTTTCATCTTCGCGGGAAAACGTATAGAGTAAAATTTTACATAAACATTACCACACCTTCCCCCCCGCCCCCTCCCCCCCCCCCTTAACTTTGGGAAAGAATTACAAATGACAGACCCTACGCTTCTAGTTGTAGTTTGTTTGGCCTTAGATTGAAAAAATGAGATTCTAGCGAAAAGAACTATAAAACTAAAAACTTGTTGATGAGTGCTTTTATACTAATAAAAAAAATTAACATGGACTATCTCTACTATTTGTCACCTCAATCAATAAGCAGAAACTTAAAGCTTCTTTAAATCTGTTACAGTAACTAAGGTTTTAAGAGCTTTTTTAGAATTTGGCTTTTTTATGGCTTATTACTAGATTAGAATGGAAACTAAAAGATGCTACTTGTAGCTTAAGATGTGTACTAGAGTTATCTAAACAAGCATTAGCTAGGTATTAACAAGTTTAGCAAGAAAATTGAAATGAAAAAGTGCTAGTTTTTTCTGTATTAGTACTATTATGCTTTTATTAATAAAGCTTAAAATTGATTATTCTTATCCTAAAAAAGCTACAAAAACTTAAGAAATAAGCTCTTTTGGCTATGGATTTAGATGAATTCCTGAGATAATATAAGGTTTATCTAAAAATCAAACTAAGAAATTGAAACCAAGATAGAAAATTAAGCGTAAAACTCAGAATGCTTCTGCTATACCACTTTTTGCAGGTTCAAATAAGCTATATTAAAGAGCTTAAAATGAAGTCTAAGTAATGAATTTTGTAAAACTCATGGACTACTAGAAATGTGCTAAATTCTACTTTCTAAATTCTAATGATGAATGATTAAAGAGAAGCTAGAAATTGAATAGCAACAACAGCAGTCACTGTTGTTGCTGATGCAATTGACTTAAGATTTAGTTCAGGCTAAGTTTTGAGGTGAGAAATCCTTAAACCTGCTCACTAAGTATCACTCAACCTGTAATAAACATTTCTGTAACTGTAAAATGCTAGAGACACTCAATTCTAAATGCTTGTATTCGAATCTTAAACTCATCTCTGGTGGCACGGAGACTAGAAGCAAATCAGTCTCCCTACAGTTTGTGAAATGTTGCCAACTAACTTCTAAATTTTTATCTAACCTTGATCTTTCACCTAGACACAACTAACTAGTGCTCTTTACCTCATTAAAGTTGACTTTTACAGTCAAAGATGCTTTAATCCAAACACTCCTTAAAACTAGATTTCTAAACTAATTTGAGCTTAAAAACTCTATTTAAAAGCTAAAACAGCTTAAACCTTATATCTACTCTTACTAAAATTCACCTACTTAAGCTTTTTAAACTATAAAACCTAAAGCTTATGTGTGAAATTAAGCTAGTTTCTCTTCTAAGCTATTAACACTAAATGACAGAATTTAATGAGAAATTGAGATTACTCAAATTTATTCTAAGGAAACTTAAAAACAGCTAAATATCAAACCTAAACAAACATATTTGATAGAATTGAATAGGAATGAAAAGTGATAAGCAAATTTAAAAGCTAGAATTAAGCTGAAATGAAAATTTGAGAAATAAGACCTGAAATTATTGTAGTCTCAGAACCAAAGCCACTCTTGAAGAGTGAGTGGCTTAAAAACTTGAACCTAAGTGGCTCCCTAGCCTCTAGACCAAAGAGCAATAAGCTCAATAAGCTTTAAAAAGCTTATTACTCCTTGTAGCTTACAAAATTGAACACAAAATCCTCAAGTGATCATGACTTTGATGTAAATGATTAAAGTGAGTAAATGACTTGCTTATAAACAAAGTTTGACTGAAATTGAGCTTATGAACAGTAATAAGCTCAAATGAGCTTATTGAGAGCTTAATGAATGAATTCGGCTTAAAATTGAAATCAAAGTTCAAAGAAACTTGTAAACTGAATGTGATTGCTCAAATGATGAAGTACAAGCTTAGAGAATGAGAGTACAAGAGCTTAAAGCTAATTGCTAAAAATTTGAAAGTAAATTGCTTAAAATTGAGAGAATTACAAAACTGAAAATTAAAACAAAAACAACTACTCGAAAATGAAACCTAGAGGTCCTATTTATAGAGGATTGAAGAAGAGGGATGAGGAATTCTTGAATCTTCCATTCAATCTCAGCCGTTGATCATTCCATTGATATTTTGAATAGCCGTATGATGAGAGATGTGAGGAGTTCCATTCCAATTAAATGATTACACATGACGAAATTATGTGGAGGAGGTGGAAATATGCAAGAATTAAAAGGATTAGAGGAGCGGGGGCAGGCTTGGGTCGAAGTTGGTTTGTTAGAGAATTTGGCGGAAAAGTTGTTGGAGCGGTTTAGGGGGCGGTTTAAGAACCGCGATTTTGTTTTTTAAAACTTTGGAAGATTTTCAAAACAGTCCTTGTTTTGGGATTGCCCCGCCTCTTTGTAGATATAAAACAATTGAAAAAGACACGTTCGGTCTTGTGGTTCTTTCTTCTATTTCCTCTTTAATAACAACTTCCACCTTTTGAAAATTTGGTCCCTTGACTTCAAAACTTTAAAATAGGCCTTTAAACTTTGAACACTTGTCACTTTAAGTCCTTGGCTTTATTATTTTGGCCTTTGACTTCCTTTCTTGCTGTGTCGGGCTGATCCGGCTTTTGATTTCTTCATTCTTCACTCTTGTCTTTGTCTTTTCCCGTTTCTTGTCGGTTCTTGACTGTTTTTGCTTCTTTTGTCCTTTTTATCCTTTCCTGCACATTAGACATAAAAGCACACATTTTTCTATTCTTTTGGCATTTTCTGGCTTTTATTTGGCAAAATCCCGGGTATTTAATATATACAATTTAGCATTTATCAAAATTCCCCAAACTAAAGGATTGCCGTGTCCTCACGCAATGTTATGAAGTGTACACTTTGTAAACTAACAAGTTTCCAAAATGCCCTTGCTTTCATCTTTTATGAATCACCTTTTAAACAACTTAAGCTTTTTTCATCAACATTAATCTCTTGTAAAACACATTAATCGGCAATCATTGCAACTTTGCAACTTATAGGCTCATTGAATTAGGGCATACTCCCGATTAATAAGCACAAAAGCGGAGGAAAATTCGTCATCCTGACTTTTCACTAGACTAAACAAAGCTATAAACAATCATGTCAATATAAGTCAAAATGAGAAGCTCTTATACTATACATCTTGTGAACTTTTCACAACGCCCAGGAAATAAATTAAAGAATAAGAGTGTGCACTCTTTTTAAATCACCATAGATCAGATTTATCTTCATAGTTGAAATCCCATCTATGCTTTACAAATAAAGGCCTTTTGAGCTTAAATGATAATAACATAGATAAATCTCGACTCAAAGCTAAAAGATAGATTGGGAAACAAAACGTAAAAATTGATTTGAGGAAAATGAAATTTTTAAACCATTCTATTTATTTTTCCATATACTTATAATTTATTTTTTCCTTGCCAATAGGAAATGTTTTCCTTAAGTTCGATACCCCTATCTTAGCCTTTCTCAATAGGATATCGCAACAACAACCGGTGTTCTTAGTTCGAACCCCCACTCCGCTGCTAACGTTTGTGGGTTATCGCGACAACACCTTTTTCCTACAAAGCCTAGAATCCAAAGTCCCTTAGTTGCAATCATCACCTAGGCCGCGCTCCCTAGTGATGAATGCCTACGAACCTTGATTCCACGTACATAGTTTTAATCCTTAGTTGCGACCCCATCCGAGTCTTTCTCTCAACATGGATACGCCAACGATTAAAAACTATATATAGCTTTTATTATTCTATTTTTGCGAATGCTTCATTGGCACGAAAAATAATGCTTTTGCATTAGAAATGCTTCATTGGCATTCTTTTTATAATTATATTTTTGATGAATGGAAATTTTTCATCTTTTAGAATATCAACTATAGAATTTGAAACCAAAAATCTTACTTACATATTAAAATGAATTCTTTTTCAAAATGTAAGACTTTTTCTAAAGACATTGGTTGACTTAGTTAAATTAAAAAGAGCACGTATATTAAGTGTGTTAAGAGCTAATGGAGTAAAAAGACACAAACATTCCAATAAAAGCTTTAGTTTTTCAAATAAAACCTTGGCTTAAGCAAATACACTTAATATTTTAACTACATCATCTCTGTTCTTCACATTTAGAATCCAAAGCTATAGGAATCGTGAAATCTTTGCCCTACAAAAGGTAGCTAGAGAACTAGCTAGGGCAGTCAAATTAACATCCTATATCTCACCAACGGTACTACCAAAAAGAGTATTTTTTTCAAACTAAGCTTCTTTTGAGCTTTTCTTGTAAGCACTAATTAAAATTTTTCCATTTTACCACAAAAAGGAAATATCAAAAAGTTCACACAAGGTTTCGTGAAGTGCAAGTCAATATCGAAGATATCCTTCCCCAAACTAAAATGAAACTTTGTCCTCAAAGTTTAAAAATAAGGGTCAAAAGGAATCTTTAACAAAAATTCTAAGGACATGCCAAAAGAAATAAAGAGTTAGTCCCGATAAAGACAATTAAAAGATTTCCCACTTTATGAAGAGAATATTGGAGACCATCAATGGAAATTGTGGGCATTGCTTTGTCCTTCCACAAATTTTGAACCATGAAGCTTCCAAAATCCGGAAAACCTAGACAAAAATCACAACAATCCAACAAGAGACGAAAAAGGAGTCAAACTTCCTCTCATCTTTTACATTGTTAGCTCAAAAATGTCTCTAAAACGGCTTAGTTTTTGTTAACCGAGTACAAGCTATACTCGCCCCCGAATTGATTTGTCCTTGGAAACCAAAGAAAATAGAAAGAAATGAAAAGAAAATAAGAGATAAGCATGGGGTGCACCCACGAGCGCTTGTTTATTATAGAGTCCGCTTCGCTGAACTCTTTCCCCAAACTATGTTCTATTGTGGATAATAGTGAGGTGAAAGAAATTCTAAGGAGGTGGAAAACGCGAGCCCAAGACAAAGGTAGAAAGATATACCGTAGCATTTTTTATTCCGGGTTCAAAAAACTTTTTAGAAAATATTTTCAATAGAGAAAATGTGAACCCGAAAAATGCTTTGGTAACATGAAAGTCCATTAAGGGTGGGTGGAGTGGGTCAAAAACATCAAGAGTCAAAAGAGTTTTGCTGCGATGTGCGTGCGAGAACTCTTTTGAACTCTTGTCCTTAAAAGCATCATTTTCAAAAGATTTCTCATGAAATGTTATCCCCGGGTCAAATATCTTTCCCTGAATGTTCATGGGGAATAACATATCCACAAGATTAAAATCCTCATAAAACACATAATCACTCCCGACATAAAAGATAGTCTCAAAATGGTTAAGTGTTTCAATGTCGGGATGCAAAACTTGTAACTCTTTTTTGGACTTAGGTTCAACTTTTGTTTCAAAATCCTCTTTAGTTTTTCTTTCCAAAAATTCAACCTTTTTATCATTCATAATAGAAATTTTCATCTCATAAAACCATCTAGGAAGGCAATTTCCTCTTCCTTATTATCAGGAATTTCCCACCATCATTTCGTTATCACTTTTGAAAACTTCATGATTAAACTCATCATTATCTTTTACAAACTCGTTTGTTGCCCATTTTCTAGCAAAATTCCCAATTTGGGAAAAAAAAGACACAATGGTTTTAACATCAACTTTCGGAGAAATTTGTCTAGATACCTCATTAGAAATGATTTCCTCGTCTTTTTCAAAAAGAGGGTTCAAATGACTCTTAGGAGTTTCCTTATGAACCTCCTCTTTAAGAATTGACTCGTCATTTCTAGAGGGAAAGTCATCTTTTTTCTCAAAGAGAGGATTTGAAAAAGTCTTGAAACTTGGAAAATCATCACCAAGAGAAAAATCACAATCTTTTCCAATTTTGGACTCTCTTCGGGATTGGAATTAGAATCTCTTTGTCTAATTCTTAATAGAGAGTGCGCGAGCGCGCGTAGAGAGATGAGATCCTCATCCCCCCTTTTGACAGAGTCCTCAAGATAAATTGTTTGGAAAGATGTGTGAAATTGCACTTATGGAAGCTTTTTTAGGTGAATGAATAACTCTTCCTTGGTTAATGATTCTAAAACAAGCCTTTCTTCTAGCAGCTGGGTCAGAAATTCCCTTAACTTCTTCCTTTTGTTTAATAATTTTTTCCAAAAGAGATTCAAACTCGTCAACAATAGTGATGTGGAAGAATCATCATTTTTAGTTCACAAACATCTTTGACCCCGTCTCATAAATGTCCCTCATAGGATTGACTCTTTGTCTTGACTACCATCCGTTTAAAAACATTCTTCCATACCCTCCCTTATTAACTAGCTCTTCCCGTGAACATCAATTAAGACCCGTGTGTTCTAAGGAAAGCCTACCAAGTATCACAGGTACTTGTAATTTAACACTCAAAGTCAACTACAACAAACGGCCGGAAAGTAAATATCCCCAACCGACCAAGACAAAATCTCTAGCAATTCCTTTAGGAACACAAAGAGAGCAATTTGCTAGTTCTAAGGTCATCCGGTAGATTGCAATGCTGGAAGGCTAACTTTGTTGTTAAGTACAGCGAGTGGCATAAGTTGATACTAGCACCTAGGACGGCTTAGGCTTTGCATTTAAGCTCACTAAAAATACACGGAGGAGAAATTGTCCGGACCCCCAAGCTTTTTCGGAGATCGCTTTTTGATAATGATGCCTGAGCAAGTTTCGACTCACACGGTGTATAGCCATTCGTTTAACCTTTTTCTTTGGTTTGACACAAGACTTTTTAACAGCTTTTGATACATAGCATTAAGATCAGCAACGCCAAAGTATAGCAACATGAATCTTTTTGAACATTTCCCAAAACTTTTTGGATTTGCACTTTATCATTTTCACCTTTCTTTTCATGCTCTACCCTAGAAGGATATGGAAGACGGTTCTTTTTAGAAGGTTCTTTTGATGGTGGAGAATTATCAACTTGAGCAGAAGAAGGCTCAGGAGAATTTGGACTGCTAACCGACTTAACCGGACAGAGAATTTTTGGATAACCGGAGGTTGATGTCTTTGTGCTCGGTAGCACCTTATCCTTGGTCCCGTCGTTTTTCCTTCTCAGTCAAAGGTTCATTCTCATCAAGAGCAGGTGGAGGAATAGATGCACCGTGTGTAAGAAAGTCCGCTTCGAGTCGTAATGGCTCTAGCTTCACACCTTGGATTTGTGATGGTATTACTAGGTAAAGTGTAGGTACCATAGAAGTAGAAGTAGAAGGTTGGCTTTGATTTTGAAAGAAACCACCAACAAAATGCTTTTGCAAATTGTTTTGGAAATCCATTTGTGATCTCATGAAAAAGATTGTGTTATGAAGAGGATGTCAACTCCATTCTTGAATTCTCCTTTTAAAGAGTTGATTTGGTTTTGTAAAGTAGCTTGAACTTCACTCCTAATCTCAGCTTTCAAATTTTGTAAATGGTTTCCTCATACCTGCATACTCCCCTCGGTGTTTTCTTGAAAGTTATCCAATTGATTAGCAAGCACAATTGAGAATTTTGTGGTTGAACGTTTGGTAAGGTACCATTCCTTGATGAGGGATATTCCCTTGATTGGATGGTTTACCTTGGTTTGAAGGAAAACCAGGGGTGAGTATGGTTCGCTAATTTGGGAGGACGGTATCCGCATTTTCCATGTTAACAAGATTACCAACCGAAGCGTTTGTTTGACATTGTGGAAATTATCATGATAAACCGGGACTCGTACCCTCTCTAGTCTTGGGCACACATTAAAACTATGATTACTACCACAAGTAGTACACCTTCTCCACCCCGCTTTAATCGGAACGGGAGTAGGCACAAGAGCTTTCATCATGTTTTTCATCTCATTCATTTCATTCCTAAAAGTCAAAGTCATCTTATCCTCTAATGCCGCTGCCATTTGTTGGAATTCAAAGTTAGATGATGAATTAGATGAGGGTGGAGGAGCATTCGTACTCACTCGCATCACGGCGTTCCGTGAACATCTAACTTTGGCCCTTAAATTCCCTCTATATTTGTACCCTTCGTGACTTTTGTAGAGAAAATTGCCACCGGCAGCGGAATTAAGAGAATCTTGATCATTATAGCTCAAAGAATTGTAAAATGTATCTAATTGGTGCATGAGTGAAAAACCATGGTGAGGACACTTCCTTAGAAGTTCCTTGAAACGCTCCCAAGCTTCGGAGAAAGATTCTTGAGCAATTTGACGAAAATTCGTAATTTCGTTCCGAAGATTGGTGGTTTTTGATGGTGGGAAGAAAAAATTGATGAACTTAGAAACTAAGTCATCCCATGTAAGAATGGAAATTTGGGTTCTTTTGGTCTAATCCACGTTGGCAACCCCACAAGAGAAAAAGAAAGAGAAGAATTTTGATGGGGGTGGAGGTACATCCGGTACCTTTGGTTGTTCGTAATGCTCTCAAAATGACGAATATGAGCGTGAGGCTCTTCATCATTACCTCCTCGAAAAATTCGGTTTTGAACCAAATTAATGAGAGAGGAATATATTTTTTTTTTTATTAAGTTCAAAATTTTCGAGGCATTATGATTGGTACAAACTATAGCACTATTCAAACCCCCCGGTGGTGAGCTGAAGTTCTCGGACTCCCAAAGTTTCGGATCATCGTCCATAGAATCGTCCAAAATGAGAGGGATTGCCTCTTGTCGGTGTCGAGATCGTCGACAATTACGTCTTCTTGGAATTGTGTATTCCAAGGAGGATCGAGTGCGCATGCACTAGAAAAAGAAGAATTTGAGATTAAGAAGATTATTTTTGGGGAAATTTACAATTTTTAATGTTATATAAGAAATGAAAACAAAAATATTTTGGTAAAGCCGTTTAGTACAAGCTTCACACGATAAGTCTCTAAGATACGCACAAGTAGAATCGAAAAGCTTAGCGAGCCGCAAATACTACTTAGAGAGTACTAAATCACTTTTCCTTAAACTCATCTGTAAAACCCTTAATTTGTAAACTTAAAGGTCCGTCCGGACCTCGCACGTACTTCAGATTTGGTTTGTGTTTTTTTTTGGAATGTTTTAAGATGACTAATTGAAGTTTTTGAGGTGAAAGCTAGTACCAAAAGTTTATTATATTATTTTTTACTAATTCGATAGAATCGAATAATGAACTTTTTATATTATTATACAAAAAACAAAATAACTTCCAAAGGAAAGATCTCAAAATTCTATTTCAAACGAATATCTTCAACATCGTATCCGACTTCCCGGCAACGTCGCAAAATTTGGTGTGTAGCAAAACAAATTTATCTACTATATATATTAATAAATCCCGTAAAATTCTTTCCAAAATACTTCTCAAACAAAGAAAATATAAGGAAAAAATCTCATAAAGAAAACCAATATGTATAATTTTTATCCTGGAAGTAATTACTACTCGGTCGTGTCCCAACGAAATCGTGAATTGAGAATTGAGAATAATTCGGATTCGAGTTAAGAATGATAAAGGATTTTTGAATTATTGATTACACTACAAAATATAATAGCACGAATTAAGAACAATTAACTAGCTCGAAATTTAAATGCACAAAACGTAAAAACGCGAGCTAAAACTGAAATCTAAAATCTAAAGCACGACTTTTAACAAATTTTATACCTAAAAATCACAAATTTAAAATGAGAAATTTAGAAAAAGAATTGCATTTTTATATCTATTTTTGAATTGTTATAATTTTCTAAGATTAATGAATTAATCAAAATAAACTTTTGTCTTCGAGAGACGAGCCGCGCGCGAGAGCAACACGAAAAGTTTGTTTTTTATTTTCAAAAATACTAGACTTAAAAAGAAAATTTTCTCAAAAAGAATTTTAATTTTTCAACTATTTTTTTATTTTTTATGATTTTTCTAAGAAAAAGAAATTAACTAAAATCTATTTTAATTCCTAAAAATTACAAATCAAACTGGAAAAATATGGAAAAATGGTTTTTAACTACTTAAATGGTGCAGAAATTTAATGGCACAAAAAGCCCTAATTTTTATAAACCAATTGAACACTAATTTTGACAATTAAAAACTAAACCCTAATTTTATAAAAACTAATTTGGAAAATATTAATTCTATTTATTATTCTAGAAAAGACAGGGTAGAAAGTGCTAAAAAGGAAAGTAGAGGGTAGGCGGGAAAACTATAAGAAATTTACACTACAATGTAAACGGGTACCCTTTAACTATGGGAAAATTACAAAACAGACCCTACGCTTCTAGCTTATTTTTGGCTTATTGAAAAATGAGATTCAGTCAGCAAAACAAAACTAAAACTTTAAATGAGCTTAACTAAACAACATAACAAATGGACCTTTCTTACTTTACAACTCAATAAGCTAGAAGACTTAAGCTCTTTTAAAAATGTTACAGTAACTAAGGTTTTAAGAGCTTTATAAATTTGGCTTTTTTATGGCTTATTACTAGATTAGAATGGAAACTAAAAGATGCTACTTGTAGCTTAAGATGGAGTACTACTAGAGTTATCTAAACAAGCATTAGCTAGGTATTAACAAGTTTAGCAAGAAAATTGAAATGAAAAAGTGCTAGTTTTTCTTAAAACTGCTATAAGCTTTTCTTAATAAGCTAAAATTGCTTATTTCTTATCCTAAAAAGCTGAAACTTAAGAAATAAGCTATGCTATGGATATTAAGCATACCTAGATAAAAGGTTTCTAAAAATTAAAACTAGAAATAAGAAACCAAGTAGAAAATAAGCTAAACTCAAATGCACTGCTATACCACTTTTTGCAGGTTCAAATAAGCTATATTAAAGAGCTTAAAATGAAGTCTAAGTAATGAATTTTGTAAAACTCATGGACTACTAGAAATGTGCTAAATTCTACTTTCTAAATTCTAATGATGAATGATTAAAGAGAAGCTAGAAATTGAATAGCAACAACAGCAGTCACTGTTGTTGCTGATGCAATTGACTTAAGATTTAGTTCAGGCTAAGTTTTGAGGTGAGAAATCCTTAAACCTGCTCACTAAGTATCACTCAACCTGTAATAAACATTCTTAAACTGTAAAATGCTAAGAGACACTCAATTCTAAAATAGCTTTTCACTTAAACTCCCCTGGTGCAGGACTAAGCAAATCAGAACCTACAGTTTTGAAAATTGCCAACTAACTTCTAAATTTTTATCTAACCTTGATCTTTCACCTAGACACAACTAACTAGTGCTCTTTACCTCATTAAAGTTGACTTTTACAGTCAAAGATGCTTTAATCCAAACACTCCTTAAAACTAGATTTCTAAACTAATTTGAGCTTAAAAACTATTCAAAAGCTAAAACAGCTTAAACCTTATATCTACTCTTACTAAAATTCACCTACTTAAGCTTTTTAAACTATAAAACCTAAAGCTTATGTGTGAAATTAAGCTAGTTTCTCTTCTAAGCTATTAACACTAAATGACAGAATTTAATGAGAAATTGAGATTACTCAAATTTATTCTAAGGAAACTTAAAAACAGCTAAATATCAAACCTAAACAAACATATTTGATAGAATTGAATAGGAATGAAAAGTGATAAGCAAATTTAAAAGCTAGAATTAAGCTGAAATGAAAATTTTGAGAATAAAGACTGAAATTATTGTAGTCTCAGAACCAAATCCACTCTTGTAGAGTGAGTTGGCTTAAAACTTGAACCTAAGTGGCTCCTAGCCTCTAGACCAAAGACCATAAGCACAATAACTGTAACACTTATTTACATCTGAACCTCCAATTGAAACCAAAGAACTCAGTGATCAGCTAGGATTTAAATGATTATAATGAGTAAATGAATCCTAAACAGAGTTTAAATGAATTTGAGCTTATAAAAAGAATAACTCAATAAGCTTATTAGAGCTTAAAAGATAAAACGGCTTAAAATTGAAATCAAAGGACAAGTAAAATTTGAAAACTGAATATTATTTCTCAAATGAAGAAGTACAAGCTTAGAGAACAAGAGTACAAGTGCTAAAAGCTATTTGCTAAAAATTTGAAAGTAAAATTGCTTAAAATGGAGAAAAATAACAACTGAAAATTAAAACACCTACAACTCTGAAAAATATGAGCCCTAAGCTTCTATTTATAGAGGATTGAAGAAGAGAAAGATTTCCTTGAATCTTCCATTTCATCTTGCCGTGATCATTCTTTGATTGTTTATACCTTTGATGAGAGATGTGATGTTTTCATCCAATAAAATGATGACACATGGACAAATGATGGGAGGTGGGAAATAATCGAAGTAATTGAAGATTAGAGGAGCGGGGGAAAGCTTGGGTCGAAGTTGGGTTTGTTAGAGAATTTGGCGGGAAAAGTTGTTGGAGCGGTTAGGGGGCGGTTTTAGAACGCGTTTGTATTTAAAACTTTGAAGATATTGCAAAACTAGTCCTTGTGATTGCCCCGCTCTTTTGTAGATATAAAACAAGTTTGAAAATGACAAGTTCGGTCCTTGTGGTTTCTTTCTTCTTTTTCCTCTTTAATAAACAACTTTCCACCTTTTGCAAATTTGGTCCCTTGAACTTCAAAACTCAAAATAGGTCTTTAAACTTTGAACACTTGTCACTTTTCGTCCTTGGCTTTATTATTTTGGCCTTTGACTTCCTTTCTTGCTGTGTCGTTGATCCGCTTTTGATTCTTCATTCTATCACTCTTGCTTTGTCTTTTTTTCGTTTTCTTGTTGGGTTTTTGACGGTTTTTGCTTCTTTTTGTCCTTAATATCCTTTCCTGCACATTAGACATAAAAGCACACATTTTTCTATTCTTTTGGCATTTTCTGGCTTTTATTTGGCAAAATCCCGGGTATTTAATATATACAATTTAGCATTTATCATGGATCATTAGAAGGTGTATTAAAATGTTCCTCTTCCTCTGTCTCAGAATGAGCAGTCTTTGCCTCCTTCCTCTATTTTCTCATAGAATTTTGTTTCTTCTTGGGTTGAGAAAATGTAGATGGTTGATCAATAAAGGGTATCTAAGTGGAACCAGTTAGAGGAATTCAATCCTCACCCACTTCTTCAGTAGCTTGAACCAGTATACTATCAAACAAAGGTGTAACTTTCCTAGAGAAATCCTTACTGTAAAACCTAAAAATCTCAACAAGTGTAAAATTACCAAAATACCCCTAATGCAAGAAAATTACATAAAAGCTTAAATCTGATGGTTCTCTGTGAGAGTTCCACCAGGATTAGTTAGCACTGTCGAGTAAGGTACAAGGGCATACTTCACTTTGATAATTTCTCCGACAGTTTCTGATGTGAAAACACAGTCTCCATCTTCTCACTCCACCTATCAGACCAACCACTCCTATCGTTTCCATTAAAACGTGTTGGTGACACTCAGAAGTCCTGGTAAGTACATTCACGAGCAACCAACCTATCCGCCTCTTCCATTCACATTGTGGTTCTCATTTCTGTCCCCGTTGTCACCTCTATTGTTTCCATTTCCATTACCATTTCCATTGTCATTCCCATTCCCGTTTCCATTGTCGTTTCCATTACCATTTCCATTGTCATTCCCATTCCCGTTTCCATTATCGTTTCCATTGTTATTCCCCATATCCCAAGTTTCAAGATTTTGGTTAAGACATTGTTAGCAACTAGAGCTGCGTTCACACGTTTTGATACTATCATTTCTCATTGCGGCGTGGGTCATCCCCAGAATGAGTGTTTTGGTCATTGTTCTACATTATCAAAAGACACAACCTATAGTGAGATAGTTAGATTTTGAACGAGATATACCAACATCAGGTTAATGATAAATTTAATTACATGCTATGAAGTAAAATCTTAATTGTAACACATTCGTCAGGAAAATAAATAACAATATAGATTAAAAAGCGCGAGCGAAACAAAAACAAACTTTTCCATTTCATAAATAAATAGCAAAATTCGATTACTACCCAAAATCCAAATAGGTTCATTGATCTACAATTATTTACTGCTAATAACATAGACCTAACCATTGGCCTAATGTCCTACATGATCAGGGTGCAACTAGACTATGGACGAAAGCCAAAGCGCCTCCCAAGATACGACTCCAACCTCCTAAGTCTCCCTCGAGCATCATCACGATCCCTACGAATCTGACGAAACTCTCTGTGAAAGATGACATCGAAGACTAAGGCTGCTCACACGATCTCTCTTAATATCCAACAAGATCCAACATAGCACGAACCTTAAGGTTCTCCAACCCCAAGCTCTTAATCCTCTCGATCATCCCAGCTCTCTCTCCCCTAGCTATCAGCTGATCGGCCTCTAACCGTCTCTGAACAATCTCAATCCCGACAATCTTATCAGTACGAACCTTAGACATGTGATGGTAAAAGTCACGTACATCATCATCCAAGTCAATCGGCATATCCTTGAACTACCTAACAATGCCATCCCTAGTGCCATATGAATCAGAAGAATCCTCTCTAGCTGGCTCTACAGTCTCCTCCTCAACTATCGGTGCTGACATCGGGTCGATACCTACCTCAACCGTATCTCTAGCACTGGTGTCAGCCTCATACTCCTCGGTGTCATCCCTGACATCCTTAGGGTCAATCTCAACATGATCTCTAACATCATCTCCATCACCAATACCCAACTTCATATCAACCTCAGTTTCTATAGGATCAATCTCGGTATCCTCCTCTATGCCAGCCTTAAACGAATATGAATCTTTGAACCTCTTACAATGTGGTAAGAGATCAGCACGGGTAGGAGCTAATGATCCCATAACTGGCGTAGATGATGGTACAGAATCAACCGGGGATCTACATCTCTTGCGAGATGGTCCAGCAGAATGTGAAGATGAATGCAGTGGTTTCTCTGATGAATTTCCTAATGATGACTCTGATGTAGTCGGTGGATACAAAGTAGATAATGAAGAAGCACACCAACGACGAAATGCCTCATTACGTCGTGGTGCTCTCCTCGGAGGGTAACCCAATTTAGGTGATACATCTCTAGTCGAAGATCCAGAATGAGCATGATCTGGTGCATCCAAACCCAAAGAATGAACTAGCGAAGAATCCGAAGATGAACTAGAAGAAGATGGGTGGTGGTCTGAAGAACGAGGTGATGCACGCC
Organism: Tanacetum coccineum; assembly: GCA_026074375.1. NCBI lineage: Eukaryota > Viridiplantae > Streptophyta > Magnoliopsida > Asterales > Asteraceae > Tanacetum > Tanacetum coccineum. The sequence goes on along the minus strand of BQNB010050140.1, from coordinate 506 downwards.
TCCATGCTAATCTGCGAGCTGGTAAAGGTCCAACTCTCTTCCTCGCAGTCAACAACTTACACGACCCATTAAGATGGGTGCGGTAAGGTCGACCAAAAGGAATAGCCTCCCGGGTCAGATAAGGATCACTGACCGTCAACGAATCCCAAGCGAGGCAGTAACAAGAGCAATAGGAAACTCAGATGATGTTGATGGACGTGCTTTTACCTTGCTCCTCCAACGAGCAACGGTAGTAACATAAGGGTCCTGCGATGGTGGTCCATCAGAAGAATTAGGAGCCTCAGAAGAATCGGTGCATAAGAATGGTAAAATAGCTGGTAGCGGGGAAATGTGCTCTGATAAAGACATCTCATCTGATGAATCAGAATTGGAACCCAAATAGGGAACTAAGACACACAATCCAGTGGGTGAAGCGACAAGAGTCGTCTCAACCACAGGAGCGGCAGATGAAATAATAGGAGCAATAGTAGAAGTCTCTGGAGCAACCACAGAAGTAGAAGGAATAA